>ONZH01014059.1:0-27167 GCA_900303285.1 Rhinella marina | reverse complement strand
ATGCAAATCTGTGGATAACTGCAGCCTTTAAAAGCAACACCTCTTGGGCCTCCACAAAAGGTTTAAGAGGTTAACAGTGGAAAGCAGCAAAAGTGAAGTGCCATCTGTATGAAGTGCCATTTCCTCCTCCCACCTCCTCCTCCTCCTCCTTAACCGCCGTAGAATTGCTCCGTAAATAAGAACAATTTTTTATATTTATGGCTCACCTCTTGGGCCTCCACAAAATGTTTAAGAGGTCTCACCTCTTGGGCCTCCACAAAATCTTTAACAGGTCTCACCTCTTGGGCCTCCACATAATTTTTAACACGTCTCCCCTCTTGGGCCTCCACATAATTTTTAAGAGGTGTCACCTCTTGGGCCTCCACAAAACGTTTTCGAGTCTCACCTCTTGGGCCTCCACATAATTTTTAAGAGGTGTCACCTCTTGGGCCTCCACATAATTTTTAAGAGGTGTCACCTCTTGGGCCTCCACATAATTTTTAAGAGGTGTCACCTCTTGGGCCTCCACATAATTTTTAAGAGGTGTCACCTCTTGGGCCTCCACATAATTTTTAAGAGGTGTCACCTCTTGGGCCTCCACAAAACGTTTTCGAGGTCTCACCTCTCGGGCCTCCACATAATTTTTAAGAGGTGTCACCTCTTGGGCCTCCACATAATTTTTAAGAGGTGTCACCTCTTGGGCCTCCACAAAAGGTTTAACACGTCTCACCTCTTGGGCCTCCACATAATTTTTAAGAGGTGTCACCTCTTGGGCCTCCACATAATTTTTAAGAGGTGTCACCTCTTGGCATATCCCCCAACTTTTGAAAATTGCAAAGAGGGACAATGTGTGTGGCGCACATCAAGGCAGTTTTTTTCATAGTAGGCCACACCTCTAACTCCGCCCAAAACATAATTACTGGAGCCCCTGAGGCAATATTTTTCTTGCGCTTCAATGTCCGTATAAATATTAGCTCATAAATCATCAGATTATAGATATTTTAAGGTCCAAATTACACCAAATTATGAAGGTCTGGTCTATTTTATAGGTAGAAACCGTACAGATAGTTTAGTAAGGAGCAATTTAGTAAATTTATTAATGCACATTTATGTATTAATTCCCCAGGTCAAAAAGAGGGACATTTAAGGATAAAAGAGGGACAGAGGGACTTGGGTCATAAAGAGGGACTGTCCCTCCAAAAGAGGGACACTTGGGAGGTATGTCTTGGGCCTCCACAAAACGTTTTCGAGGTCTCACCTCTCGGGCCTCCACATAATTTTTAAGAGGTGTCACCTCTTGGGCCTCCACATAATTTTTAACACGTCTCACCTCTTTAGCCTCCACACAATTTTTAAGACGTCTCACCTCTTGGGCCTCCACAAAATTTTCCATGAGCCTCTGGCCAGCCCACGGCCTCTTCCTGCCTTTTACGGTCCTACGCATCCCTCAACATCCCCACTGCTTTACCTGCTAGACATGACACTGGGCCAGGTCGGGTCACTGACATCTCAAGCGCCAACAATTTGGGCATTTTAAGGCTTCTGCATGTGTTTGAGTTGTTTTTACATTTTAAAGAAGACATGTCTGACCACATCTCACACACACACACAATGACAATTAGGGGTGGGGTCTATTTGCTTTCCCCCTTGCCTATGCCATCTGTGGTTGTCATAGGCAACGTGATTTTAAGGGGTGCAGAATTTTATCTTCTTTTTTGTCTAGTTTGGCTTGGGGTCCATGGCAATGTAGAGGAAAGAAGGTTTCCTTGTATGGTCTCACTTTACAGAGAGGTTAGATTGTGTTTGGAGTGTATTGTTGAGAGGCTGTGATAGTGGCGTAATAGTGCGACTTGGGCGCGTTATATGCACCCAGACATGCTTCCCCTGCTGTCCCAGTTGCATTCCAGCAGTGTTGGCATCCTTTTCTGAGGTTCCAGGGTGGACTTGGTGACCTCCAAGTGGTCGAATTGAGATTTCCAAGTGGCGAGCATTTTTTTCCCATAGACTTTAATGGGATTCGATATCCGGTCGAATAGTCGAATTTCGCGGTCTATTCGAATCGAATTTCGAACTTTCGAATATTTCATTACTCGCTCATCTCTATTAATGTTAATGCCATACCCATACATACTTTGTATAAAAGAAGAGCGGATAATCACCCCAGAGAGGATGGACGTCCACATGTTGTAGAAATAGGAACAACTAATGCAATTTTTAGCACATTATTTGTATATCCTATGATGATGCAAATGTGGGATAAGTTGGTGGAAGCTAAGGACTATCTGGATCAGCAGATCTTTCAGATCCTGGGAGCCCTTAATACCACCAATATTATCCAGAATCAGTTAATTGTGGTGACCAACCAGCATAGTATAGTGTTAGACTACCTCACCGCATCCCATGGGGGCATGTGCCAGATTATTGGACCAACATGTTGCCATTATATTGACCCACAAGGCAACATGCAAGTAAGAGCTGGTATATCCAAAATAACAGACTTTAGGGATAAGTGGCTAAAAGAACATCATGAAAATAAAGATAACTGGTGGGGTAATACATTTTCATTTTTGAATCCTGCTAACTGGTTTAAGGGATTTGCAGGATGGTTTACTGGGATTTTACAAATATGTTTTCAAGTATTACTGCTATGCATGATAATATATATATGTATTAAAATTTGTTTATGGCTTACTTTTAAAATGTGCAAAAGAATCAGGAAGAAACCCCTAGAGAGATCAGAAAGATGGTTGTGAGATTAGAGGCTGGTATATTATAGCAGCCCCAAACATCACAAAAGGTGGGAAATGTGAAAGAATTATTCCTCCAACATAAAGTGTATCAAATATTCCTTGTGGACCGTGTATATATATCTATATAAGTTTTATATAATTGTATTTACTCCTGAACTTTTGCTGACCTAGATGTAGCCTTCAGACAAGCTGTAGAGTCTGGACACAAAGCCATATATAAACACCATAAAATGTAGAGTGTCCAAGGGGTTATCTCTCTCCCCAGTCCAAGCAACAAAGACAAGATACCACTGTGTAATGATTAATGGACTAACTAACATAGAGAAGAACTTGCTTGTATGATGACGTGTTTCTTTCACTATAAAGTCTGAATGTCTCAATAAACATTAGGAATCCTTGCATAGAGTATCGCTCTCTGTGTCACTGATTTCTCCGAGCTGCTCGTACCAACACATGATAAAGACTTAACCCATTTGGAGCTGGATGGAACTCAAGGCGTAGTGGGTTGCAAATTGCGCTCACAAGAGCATCTACTAGTAGTATTTGCAATACTTGCCCATTGTTCCACCAGGCTAACCCACCAAGGCGCAAAATTGTAGTGGAGGAGAAAGTGGATGAGGTAGTGGAATGGATGGCACGCTCATCTCAGTCTCAGCCGGATGATCTGCTGTCATCTGCTGATACAGTATCAATATGAAGCCAGGGGTCAGACTAAGAGCGTTCCTCCTGCTCCACCATTCCTCTCCAGCAAAGCCCTTCATTTTCGTATGCAATTTGTACGCTAATGCGTACCTGTTCAAAGAGGTTGCGTACCTTTTAACTGAACGTTCGTTATTAGTGCGCGAATGTTCGCTAAAAGGCATATAATTACGTATATTTTGTGCGCAAAATCAACTAATCTATTCGTCGAATATACGAATCTTAGGAAAAGTTCAGTGAATGTTCGGCGAATAAAATTGGAATGGAATAACAAAATTTCAAAAAGTCTTGTTTAAAAGTCTTACTTGAGCAAGGCCCAGTACTGTTAAAACTTCTTCAGGCATCTGCTTTTGTGTTTCTGAACGGTCATATTTTCCTGTTGCAAAAATCTGCAGTAGTCCCCCATCATGTTGGGATTCCAGCGGCCTTGATACCTGTTCTCCATTGTAGAAATATCTTTATCAAACCGCTCTCCATGCTCGTCACTTACGTGTCCCAAATTGGGTGGGAAAATGTCAAGATGGGAATATAAGAAATGCACTTTCAATGACATTCAGAAGCCAAGTTGTTCATATGCTGTAATCATGTTGTCTACTAATTCAGCATAGTTTGCAGCGCATCTGTTCCCAAGGAAGTTCTGCACTACTAGCACAAATGTTCAGTTTTGTTCTGAATGTGTCATCATGCATTAGTTTGTTGATTTCGGAGACAATAAAAATTCCAACCTTTATTTTAGCCTTAGTTTTTAGTGTACTAAACTTCTCCTTCAAATACTGGAAACCATTTCCATCACGATCAAGTGCAGTTACAAAATTTTTCATTAAACCAAGTTTAATATGCAGTAGTGGAAGATAAACTTGAAGTGGATCGACCAGTGATTTGTGCTGTACATTGTACTGACCAACTGTGTGGTCGACTCTGTGGTCGACTCTGAGAGACCACTGTCTCATTTTGTAATGATTGTTGTCATGTTGTCACGACTGTTCCATAGGCACAAGTAACACATATGCTTTGTGTACCCGAACTATAGGCCAAGCAGCAGTGCTACCACTTTCAGATCAGCACAAATTTTCCATTTATGTTCTAAGTATTTGATCATTTTCAAAATTAACTCCATAGAAGCATGGGTCTCTTTAATTCCAACCGCATGAGCCAATGGAACAGATGGTTTTTCATTACCATTGTGCAACAACACAGCTTTCAAACTTGTTTTGCTATAGTCTATTAATAGCCTCCATTTATCTGGAAAATGTGTACCATCTAACTCCATCATAAGACCTTTTACATCAGTACAGAAACAGACATCGCTTTCCATTGCATAGTATGCAGTTAACTTGGTGTGTCGATGATGAAAGTGTGAAGTTGTGGTGCCTTGTTGTAGCAAATTTCATTCCTGAGGTCTACAGGCTAGCAGTTCTGACTTTTCTTTAGATAATGACTAGAGATGAGCGAGCATGCTTGGCAGAGCATGCTAGAGTGCCATTTTTGCGTATTTGCGTACGCATTTTAAAATTCCTACGCTATTCATACGCATATTTTAATCTATACGCAAATGCGTACGAATAGCGTACGAATAGCGTACAAATTGAATTTGTACGCTATTCGTACGCAATTCTCTTACCAGATCATCTAAATCTGATTGGCTCAGCAAAAGTGGCTGACCTTCCAGTTGTTCTGGATCAGGAAATACATTGTGATAATCAACATCTTCTTAATCAGGATCAGAACCGTCTGTTTCAATTGCCGTTCCTGCTGTGGGAGAGGTAGGCACTGGATTCTCTACATCGTGTGGTGCTGGTTTAAGAGCAGACTCAGTCAGGATACACAATTTGTGACTTGTTTCTCTTTGAATATCCGGCGATTTTAGTCATGCAAAAGTAACAGTCTGAATGGTGATTTTTCTGCTCACGCCAAACCATCGGCACTGCAAAAGCCATTCCTTTCCTTTTACCATTCAACCACTGTGTTAGCCCAGAGTAACACACAGTGCAACAAACATGAGGTGCCCAGATTTTATTTTGATCTCCAATTTGACAAAGTAATACTTGTAAGCAAGACGCACTCACTTTGTCAGATTCTTGCGCTGATCATAAGTAGTGTATTTGCCACATATGTAGCAGAAATTGTCTGGATCGTTAAAACATTTGCATTTATCCACTATAACAGATCACTTTATCAAAATCTGTCCAGCCTGCCTTATATACTTACTGCTGACATCAGCCTGAGTGTGTCCGGACAGGTCTGGACATGTCCATTGGAATATTTCCAATATATAATGCATTAATATTATAACTGAATAGGCTCTGCATGTATAACTTAAAATCTAGATGTGTCAGGCAAATTCAGAGTCCATATTTGGAATCAGCGCGCTCATTTTAGTATAAATCACATGTTTTTCTTTCAGTAGCAAAATCATTGTTGCGCTCTGTTATTGAGGAGCAGGAGGCACGTCCCTACTCCCTCCTGACAGCTACCTGGATGCACTGGGTACAGCACAGCAAGCCTTAGAGGCCCTTGTCCACATCCACAGATTGGAATTCGGTACTGATCATGGGCAGTGAATGATAACCTGTGACCCCATATGAACTTCCTGTCTGGTGATGGTGAAATGTTAAAATTCACTGCCTCAGGACTCAAGACTGTCAGGAAGCAATGAAAAACAGTTTTGGCAGCATTGAAGACCAGGAGATCATATTCTCCACCTTACCTTACTCCAGGTTAACCCCCAGGATGCCTGTAAGTGACTGTGTGTGTGTGTGTGTGTGTATAAATATACTGTATATACTGTATACAATACATATGTGTATATGTACTGTAAATACTAGTATATACACTGTATACAGTAAACATGTCGTGGTAAGGTAATGTGGAAAGTATTAAGCTATTAAAACAAGCATGTCAGGAGTGGCAAAAGGTCCTCTTTAATAACCCTTAGATGACTGTCACTATCGTACATGTACGACAGAAGTTGTCAGCTTAAATATGGCGCCAGTTTGTGAGTGTAGCAGGTGCCATAGCTGCTGGGTTTCTGCTGTATTAAACAACAGAGACCCAGGGCTTTTGTGACCATAGCACCTGAAAGTTAAAATCCCTGGAGCACACGCTCCTGGGGCTAGAACACCCTCAAAGAAGTCGCTTAGTAGTAATAGTAGTGTGCCTGTATAAGTCTTCCAGGCATATTACTGGTATACAATGTCAGACTGGAATGCCTAGGGCTCCCCAGTAAAATTAATTCTGAAGGTCCACTAAAACATGTAAATATTACCTGCACATAGTGGTAGGCAGCAGCAAGATGATTATGGGGTCCCTGCAATCACTAAACTGAATAATTTGTTAAATAATTTACCCAGTTTTCTATGAACATAGGCTGGTTGAGATGCTGTATGCTGCTTATTTATATGTATTGGGGGTCTAGGGGAACAGGTGAATCCCCCGGTGGGCCCCTAGTCCCCCAGTCTGAGCCTGCTGGTATATTCAAATGCAGACCTGCCACCTGTAGCACTGCATTGGAATATAAAGAATTTTGTATTCCGTAGTGGAATAAATTCTATTAATGAATAGAAATAGTATTCTATTGATTACATGTTGTTAGGTCCTTGGGGTCCTAAAAAAGTTTTTAAAAAAATAAAAAATACAAAAGCAACTAAAACAATTTTTACAAAAAATATTTTAAAAAATGTTAAACAATATAAAAATTCATATCACTCCCCATTTCCCCCAAATTAAACTAAAAATAAATAAATAATTTAAAAAAACATCATAGACATCCCTGTGTCCATAAACGCCTACAAGCGGTGTAACAGAAAAAAATAAAAATAGCTGATTTGCCATTCGCCATTTTTTCAACCCTTCACCTAAAAAAGTAACAAAGCTCAATCAAAAAGTCATACACATCCCAAAATTTTATCAGTAAAAACTAAAGAATGCGCCACAAAAAATGAGCCCCGACATTGGTCCATAGACATACTGTAACTATAAAAAAGTTTAGGGGTCAGAAAATAGGGATAAAAAGAAAAAAATATTTTCAATTTTTTTTCAGTATCAAAAGAGAAGAAAAACTATCTAAACGTGGTATTGCCATAATTGTACTGACCCAGAGAATGAAGGGCACAGGTTATTTTTAATACATACTCCATACGGAACGCCATAAAAAATGAAACTGTGGTGGAATTGCATTTTTTTTTCAGTTCCATCCCATTGTAATTTTTTTCTCCTGTGAATAGAAGATAACTTAAAAACTTGGCACCAGGCCTTTAATTCCACTTAATTCCAGTTAAATAGGCCTGTTTTTGTAGCATGTGGATGGATTTTGGCAGTTGAAATTCAGATGAATGGAACAGTCTGAGAAATATTCAGCAAAAAACCTGCCATATCTGTCTTTTTACATGGACCAATATAGGAATCAGAAAGGATGATTTTTACACAGGCCAATTATCAGGAAAGAGAGTTTCTACGAATGCTCATCCCGATAATTGGCCTGATTATCAGTCAATGTATTTATCAGTAAATAACTATGACATATGAAGGAGCCAAAGTTTTAGATTCTATTGATTTTGTGCAAAACCGAAAAGTATTTGAAGTGTCTTGCTTCATAATTCAGATTATAAACATAATCAGGGAAAATATTCTGTAGTATGACACACAGGCGAACCTTTCATATGCACATAATATGGTTAGTAGCATCTTGTGAGCTTGTCTGCCGGATTTTAATGCATTTGCTTGGATATTGCAGACAGTGAGACAATATTTTGCTTTTATTATTTAAGATAAGAGCAACATAAGGAGATGGTGCTTTTTTGTCTAAATCCTATATATTTAAAAATATAAATATATTGAAAAAACTAATTAGATTATTTCATATTTATTAGTTTTCAGTACATCAAAATGTGTTGTGATTGTTTGTTTGTTTTTTGTGGCCTGAGGGTGTGTCTGGTGTTGATATTTATTGAAGACTTTGTGCGCAATGGAGAAAATGTTCTGTCACAAAGAACCATGTCCACTTCCATGACTACTGACAACACTGAGCGTGCACATGAAGTGATTCTGTTGGATAGACGAGTGACAGTGGATTATGTGGAAAGAAGCCCTACCAGGACAAAGATTCACATCTGATGAAGAGGTGAAGACAGCGGTGAATTCATGGCTCACAGTTCAGCTTAAAACATGTTTTAATAAGGGAATACAAACGTTTGTAGATAGATGGACAATATGTATTGAAACAGGGAGATTATGTCGAAAAATTATGTATTTGTTTTTTCTGAAAGTTGATTAATATAAATTCCGCAGCTAGAACGCAGATAATTTTTTACTTACCCTCCTGCATCTTATCAAACAGAAAGTGTCCTCACCTTCCAGTGGCCTGTAGTTCTCTTTTCCCAGCAAGTAGGAACTTTGTAAATGTTCAGAAATCTCCTTAGTCTCCAAAAACTCCAATTAGTAAAAAAACTGTAAATACTAAACAGAGATGAATGTGGGTCCATTTTAACTACTGGGCAATGATGCACCTACACCAGGTTTCCTCGGGCACCTCAACTGTATCTGCATCTTCAGGATGTGAATACTGTTGTATACCATAACAGAGAGTAATTCATCAGCTCCATTCTCCACCATGAACTCTTGCCTCTGTGCCTGCTGCCTGAGAGGAGTTAGAAACTTGAAGTATGATTTTGCAATGCAGTAACATCACTGTGCCATGCGCTGATAATGCTGGTCAGAAGAGGGCTGTAGCCTGAGCTGCTCTGTTCATTGTGGGGATGAAGTGAAGAGAATCTTTACATTATTGATTGTGTGAAGAAAATACACCACAAAGAACATCACAAAAAAATGCCAAAAAAGTATGAAACCAGCCTAAAGAATTTTATACATTCAAACCAGCACCTCGATCTGAATACTTGCATATAATTAATGTAATAATTAGAGATGAGCGAGTAGTGTTCGATCGAGCCGGTATTCGATCGAATACTACGCTATTCGGCATACTCGATTTCAATCGAGTATAACGGCGATGGCGCACTTAGAATTCGTTTCCCCTCCCACCTTCCCTGGCGCTCTTTTTCCACCAATCAACATGCAGGGGGGGTATGACAGGCCCGCGGAGCACGCTGGCAGCGCGAAAACAGCGTCTACATGGATTGGCTGGAAAAACCATGTGACCTCGAATATTAAAAACTCAGCTCTTCCTGCTCGTTCGCATATGCTGCGTGAACTTAGTCAGGGACAGAGGCTGGAGAAGGGACAGATAGGTTTTAGCTGTTGGACAGGCAGGAGCGTGATTAAAAGCCCTTATCAGGGCTACTATAGTGCAGTACAGTGATAGCTTTACTACAATATACAGTCTGCAGAGAACGGTTGCTGTATTCAGGGATAGCTGCTGGAGTAGGGACAGAGAGAGGCATTAGTGGTGTATTAGGTGCTCTGCTACATACAAAACTATATTTGGCACTACTGTTCTGCGTTCTTTTTGGCTGCAAAACCCTGTTATATACCTAGTATGTATATGCACCATCTGATCTGGCAGTATACGGCTGTGAATTTTATTTTATTTTTTAATACAGTTTATTTGGCTCTAGTGTTCTGGGTTCTGTGTGCCTGCAATACCCTTTTTGTATACCAGGTGTAAATACCCACCGTCTGACCTGTTAGTACACGGCTGTGTACCTAGAAATATTAAAAAAAAAAGCCTTTTCATTGGCACCTGTACTTTGCGTTCTCTTGCAAAATAATTGTATATACGTAGTCTTCATACACACCGTCTGATCTGTTAGTACACGGCTGTGTACCTAGAAATATAGAAAAAAAAAAGCCTTTTCATTGGCACCTATACTTTGCGTTCTCTTGCAAAATAATTGTATATACGTAGTGTTCATACACACCGTCTGATCTGTTAGTACACGGCTGTGTACCTAGAAATATAGAAAAAAAAAAGCCTTTTCATTGGCACCTATACTTTGCGTTCTCTTGCAAAATAATTGTATATACGTAGTGTTCATACACACCGTCTGATCTGTTAGTACACGGCTGTGTACCTAGAAATATTAAAAAAAAAAGCCTTTTCATTGGCACCTGTACTTTGCGTTCTCTTGCAAAATAATTGTATATACGTAGTGTTCATACACACCGTCTGATCTGTTAGTACACGGCTGTGTACCTAGAAATATAGAAAAAAAAAAAGCCTTTTCATTGGCACCTGTACTTTGCGTTCTCTTGCAAAATAATTGTATATATGTAGTGTTCATACACACCATCTGATCTGTTAGTACACGGCTGTGTACCTAGAAATATATAAAAAAAAAAGCCTTTTCATTGGCACCTGTACTTTGCGTTCTCTTGCAAAATAATTGTATATACGTAGTCTTCATACACACCGTCTGATCTGTTAGTACACGGCTATGTACCTAGAAATATAGAAAAAAAAAGCCTTTTCATTGGCACCTGTACTTTGCGTTCTCTTGCAAAATAATTGTATATACGTAGTGTTCATACACACCGTCTGATCTGTTAGTACACGGCTGTGTACCTAGAAATATAAAAAAAAAAAAGCCTTTTCATTGGCACCTGTACTTTGCGTTCTCTTGCAAAATAATTGTATATACGTAGTGTTCATACACACCGTCTGATCTGTTAGTACACGGCTGTGTACCTAGAAATATAGAAAAAAAAAAGCCTTTTCATTGGCACCTGTACTTTGCGTTCTCTTGCAAAATAATTGTATATACGTAGTGTTCATACACACCGTCTGATCTGTTAGTACACGGCTGTGTACCTAGAAATATAGAAAAAAAAAGCCTTTTCATTGGCACCTGTACTTTGCATTCTCTTGCAAAATAATTGTATATACGTAGTGTTCATACACACCGTCTGATCTGTTAGTACACGGCTGTGTACCTAGAAATATAGAAAAAAAAAAAGCCTTTTCATTGGCACCTGTACTTTGCGTTCTCTTGCAAAATAATTGTATATACGTAGTGTTCATACACACCATCTGAACTGTTAGTACACGGCTGTGAAGGCAAAATATTGTAACCAAAAAAAAATAAAATGCGGAGGGGGGCTAGCGGAATCGGACGTGGACGAGGACGGGGGCGCGGAAATGCTGTTGGTGGCCTTGTTGAAGCCAGTGGGGATACAATGCGTGCTGGTGAGGGTCAGCCAGGATCCCACTCATCCAGAATCCCTGCCTTTATGGGACAGTTAAGCAGGGGGCGGGTTACACCGCTGTTGAGGCCTGAGCAGGTTGAACAGGTGGTGCAATGGATAGCCGATAGCGCTTCCACACAGTTGTCCACCAGCCAGTCATCCACACAGTCTCACCCTCCTTCCTCCACACCTGGCCAACAGAGTCATCCCACCATTGACCCCTCCCAGGAGCTCTTTTCGGGTCCTTTTTCAGATGTGCCGGAAGAATCCCAGGAGCTAGCAGAGGAATTTGTTTGTAGTGATGCCCAACCACTTGAGTATTCGCCATCTCCTGCTCATGTGGACCCTGAACCAGCATCTGTTATCATGAGCGATGATGATGATGAGACGCAGTTGCCATCAAGGGAGGCTGTTGGAATGTCCAGTGGGCAGGAGGAGGAGCAGAGTGAGGAAGTGGAAGAGGAGGTGGTGGATGACGAAATGACCGACCCCACTTGGCCAGGGGTGATGTCCAGCGGGGAAAGCAGTGGAGAGGTGGTGGTCTGCGCAGCACCGAAAAAGGCAGCAAGAGGCAGAGGGATGTCCAGAGGCAGAGGGATGTCCACAGGCAGAGGGATGTCCACAGGCAGAGGGATGTCCACAGGCAGAGGACAGTCCAGACAGAGAAGTGAGGCCACAGCCAGCAGGGCCGAAGCTGTTCCTGGCAGCGGGCAGTCGCGCGAGGCTCCCACATCGAGGCCTCGTACTTCTGTGGTGTGGAGATTTTTTAATGTTTGTGCGGATGACAAACTGAGCGCGGTTTGCACACTCTGCCACTCAAAACTGAGTAGGGGCTCTGAGAAGAGCAATCTGACCACCTCAGGCATGCGGCGTCACTTGGAAGTCAAGCACTGGGCTGAGTGGGAGAGAGCAAACGCAATACAACCTGCGCCCGGTCTTGCTGCCACTGCCTCTTCCCCTTTGTTGTGTGCTGCCACTGCGGTCCAGACCTCCAGCCAGGACACCTCCACATCTGCCTCTGCCTCGGCTACTTTGGGGCCTTCTCCTTCAGCCTCCCCTTCCCCCGCCTCTTTGCCTGCACCTTCACACTCCTCGTCCCAACAACTGTCCATCTCGCAGGCGTTCGACCGCAGGCGGAAGTACGCCTCGAGTCACCCCCAAGCCCAAGCCTTAAACTGCCACATCTCCAAACTGCTGGCCCTGGAGATGTTGCCGTTTAGGCTTGTGGAGATGCAGGCCTTCCGGGACCTGATGGCGGCTGCCGCACCTCGCTATTCCGTCCCCAGCCGCCACTACTTTTCCCGGAGTGCCGTCCCCGCCCTGCACCAGCACGTGTCGCGTAACATCAGGCGGGCCCTGAGGTACGCAGTCAGCGCAAAGGTCCACTTGACCACCGACTCGTGGACAAGCGCTTGCCGCCAGGGACGATACATCTCTTTGACGGCACACTGGGTGAATGTAGTGGAAGGGAGGACGGGGTCGCAAACAGAGACGGCCTACCTACCACCCCCGCCCAAGATTGCCAGCACGGGTTCTGATAAACCCTCCTCCTCCTCCTCCTCCTCCTCCTCTGCCTTAACATCGCCCTCAGCCGCTAGCTGGAAGCGTTGCAGCACTGGCGCGGGGAGACGTCAGCAGGCGGTGCTTAAGCTCATCAGCTTGGGCGACAGGAAGCACAGCGCCCCAGAGGTGAGGGACGCCATATTGCAGCAGACGGAGATGTGGCTGTCGCCGCTGCAGCTAGGACCAGGCATGGTCGTGTGCGATAACGGCCGTAACCTGGTGGCGGCTCTGGAGCTTGCCGAACTCAATCACGTACCATGCCTGGCCCACGTTTTTAATCTGGTAGTCCAAAAATTTCTAAAGACTTACCCCAACCTGGCAGAGCTACTGGTGAAAGTGCGGCGCTTGTGCGCTCACTTTCGGAAATCAACTGTAGCTGCTGCTAGCTTAAAAAAACTCCAGCAACGCCTCCATTTGCCTGAACATCGGCTGTTGTGCGACCTGCCGACTCGCTGGAATTCCACCTATTCCATGTTGGCCAGGGTGTGTGAGCAGCAGAGAGCATTGATGGAGTACCAGATTATGAATCCACGCGTGCCTCCAACTCAGCTCCCTCAGTTTGCCAACCACGAGTGGCCATGGATGGCAGACATATGCGATGTACTGCGTATCTTTGAGGAGTCCACCAAGAAGGTCAGCAGCGAGGACGCTATAGTGAGCGTAACCATCCCGCTCCTATGCGTCCTTAAAGAATCACTCATCGCAATAAGGGAGAACGCATTGCACGCAGAGGAGACGGGGGTAGGAGGAGACGCAACAGAGCTACACAGTCAGACCACACTTTTGTCTGCTTCACGGTGGCAGTTGCAGGAGGAGGAGGAGGATGAGGAGGAGGAGGACGACGTGGAGGTGGCTGTGGAAGAGGAGGAGGATGCTGGCGGCGAGGGTAGCAGTCAGGCTGTGTGCGTCCCATTGGTTCAGCGCGGATGGGGCGGAGAGGAGGCGGAAGAGGAAGAGGAGGAAATGGCAAGTGATCCTTCTGGTGGGGGCAGTGAGGTCATGCCTATTCAGAGTCTGGCACACATGGCTGACTTCATGCTGGGCTGCTTTTCCCGGGACACACGTGTTGTCCGGATAGTGGAGAACAAACTGTACTGGGTCTTCGCAATCCTGGACCCCCGGTATAAAGATAACGTCTCCTCTTTTATTCCGGTAGAGGAGAGGACGAATCGATTGCTGGAATACCAGAGGGAACTCGTGCAGAACATGATGGAGATTTTCCCACCCACCATCGCTGGCGGCAGAGAGGAGAGGGTCTCCCAGAGTCCCTCAACATCGATCAGGCCCACAGCCACCAGGGGAACACTCTCCAAGGTGTTGGACACGTTCATGGCACCCCCTCGTGCAACTTCCATCACTGCGGGGCCCGCTATCAGCAGGAGGGACAAGTATCGGCGGATGTTGCGGGAGTACCTGGCAGACCGTAACCCTGTCCTCCCCGATCCCTCGGCGTCCTACACTTACTGGGTCTCCAAGTTGGACACGTGGCTGGAACTGTCCCTGTACGCCTTGGAGGTGCTTGCCTGCCCTGCCGCCAGCGTGCTATCAGAAAGGGTGTTCAGCGCAGCCACCTGTCAACCGACAGTGCCGACAGGCTGACGCTAATCAAAATGAACAGCAAGTGGATTGACCCGGACTTTGCTTCTCCAACAGTGGAAAGCAGCCAAAAGTGAAGTGCCATCTGTATGAAGTGCCATTTCCTCCTCCACCTCCTCCTCCTCCTCCTTAACCGCCGTAGAATTGCTCCGTAAATAAAAAAATTTATATATTTATGGCTCACCTCTTGGGCCTCCACATAATTTTTAAGAGGTCTCACCTCTTGGGCCTCCACAAAATTTTTAAGAGGTCTCACCTCTTGGGCCGCCACATAATTTTTAAGAGGTCTCACCTCTTGGGCCTCCACATAATTTTTAAGAGGTCTCACCTCTTGGGCCTCCACATAATTTTTAAGAGGTATCACCTCTTGGGCCTCCACATAATTTTTAAGAGGTATCACCTCTTGGGCCTCCACATAATTTTTAAGAGGTCTCACCTCTTGGGCCTCCACATAATTTTTAAGAGGTCTCACCTCTTGGGTCTCCACATAATTTTTAAGAGGTCTCACCTCTTTAGCCTCCACACAATTTTTAAGACGTCTCACCTCTTGGGCCTACAAACAATTTTTATTATGGCTCACCTCTTGGGCCTTAATACAATTTTTAAGAGGTCTCACCTCTTGGGCCTCCATATAATTTCTTCGAGGGCTCACCTCAAGCTAACTTTGCGCACTCATTAAAATATTTTCACAACAAGGACCTAAGAGCCCTCGATGGGAGAGCTTTGTGTGGGGGCCTGTTATAGGGAAGAGATGCGGCCCTGCGGGCTCTAGCCTGCCTTCTCCATGAGCCTCTGGCCAGCCCACGGCCTCTTCCTGCCTTTTGCGGTCCTACGCATCCCTCAACATCCCCACTGCTTTACCTGCTAGACATGACACTGGGCCAGGTCGGGTCACTGACTTCGTCATACTCAACCACCTCCTCTTACACTGCCTCACTTTGCTCCAACAGCCTCCCTTGCTGGCAACTGTGTCTCATCATCGTCCCTAATCATTTTACACTTTAGTGCCCGTTCCACACCACCATCAGCTAGAGATGGAGCTTGCTCCAGTGTTTGGGCATCAGAACAAACAAAATCCTCAGATAGCTCCTGCGATTCTTGCATGGGTGGGAACACTGGGTTGATAACATTGGGCAGGGTGGGAGGAAGGAGGGTCAGAGTGAGGTCCCTGCAGTTTCTGCAGGCTATCGACGAGACTGGACTTTGTGGACTTGACTGGGTGGTGGACAGATTTAACAAATCTAGAAGGAGAAGGAGGGGTTTGCCGAGCTGTCTGTAAGGGTTGCGGAAATCCAGACAGAACCAAGGCCCAAAACTTGGGTGGGGGTAGCAGGTTTGCCCGTCCCCGCCTCCACAACATTCACCCAGTGTGCCGTCAGGGAGATGTAGCATCCCCGGCCTCAAACCAAAGTGTTGGTGGTCAAATGGCCTTTTGCAGTAACCGTGTTACTCGGGCGTGGATGATGTTTTGGGACATGTGCCTGGGCAAGGCAGGGATGGCACAGAGGGAAAAATATTGATGGCTTGATTGCTTTCCCCCTTGCCTATGCCATCTGTGGTTGTCATAGGCAACGTGATTTTAAGGGGTGCAGAATTTTATCTTCTTTTTTGTCTAGTTTGGCTTGGGGTCCATGGCAATGTAGAGGAAAGAAGGTTTCCTTGTATGGTCTCACTTTACAGAGAGGTTACATTGTCTTTGGAGTGTATTGTTGAGAGGCTGTGATAGTGGCGTAATAGTGCGACTTGGGCGCGTTATATGCACCCAGACATGCTTCCCCTGCTGTCCTAGTTGCATTCCAGCAGTGTTGGCATCCTTTTCTGAGGTTTCAGGGTGGACTTGGTGACCTCCAAGTGGTCGAATTGAGATTTCCAAGTGGCGAGCATTTTTTTCCCATAGACTTTAATGGGATTCGATATTCGGTCGAATAGTCGAATTTCGCGGTCTATTCGAATCGAATTTCGAACTTTGGAATATTTCACTACTCGCTCATCTCTAGTAATAATTGAATAATTGCATATAAAAATATAGTAATTGCATATAATAAAAAATGTAGTATAGGTGCAGAGCTATTCACTAAAATGTATCTGTATAGCACCACCTGCTGTTTGTTTTTTTCTTATTTCTTTGTCCTGCTCACTGAGAAGGCCGCACATGCTCAGTTTCAACCTTCAACTGCCTCCTGAGCTGTGATAGGGAGAGCATGAACACACCTCCTCAGCTGCAGCAGAAAAGACACTCCCCTTGAGCTGTCAGCTTGATATAAATCTAGCAGAGCAATGAATGCGGGTATCTCTGGATCCATGTGAAGTACAGGGCTGGTTCTAGCTTTGTTAGAATGAGATTGTCATGTACTGTATGATATGATTTTCATTTATTACATTAGTCATAGGAGAACCCCTTTAAAGCATCATATCATATTAGTATTGAATAATAATTTATTAGTATTAAAGCAATACTAGCAATTGTCTTGACAGTTTATTATTCATGCAACCTTTTATTCATGCAAACCATCAGATGCATAGCAAAAGCAATTTATGTTTAAAAACACATTGTGAAAAACTGAGAAGCATTAAATGGATATTCCAGCTGCATGATTTTAAAAAACAATGTGTTCAGAGTTGGGTAAAATAATAAAGTTAGTACAAAATGCTCCTTCCTCTATACTTCTTAGCAAATCACTGGCTGCAGCAGTGACCTGGAACACTGAAGCCAGTGATTGCCTAGGATTAGGAAGGGGCAAAGAGTGGGGACCGAAGTAAACAGAAGTGGTGGAAGATTGGTTTGGGTCAGTATTGAACTCATTAATTTACCCCAATCTGTCCCTGTTCTTTATTAAAATTATACAGAATTCTCCTTTAAGAACCTAACACATTGCATTGACAACCTTTAAACACTAAATTTCACTAGAAGCGCTCACATTTATATTCACAAATGGAGACCAGCCCAGCAGACACTTTATGTTGCTGTATTTCTGTCTCTTGGAGCACTATTACTTGCAGCTGTAGTCTCATTGCATTTGCTACCATGGTACAAAATTTTATTTATTTATTTTAATATTTTTTTTCATTAATTTGAGATAAGGTAAGGGGAGATATATCTGTACGCTATTTCTGATGATCCGAAAAGGTTTGACATTCTGTTGTAGATACATCTATGAGAAAAAGGAAGTATCACATCAGTAGACCAGCAGGTGTCTGTTTCATCAATCATACATGTCATTGAGACCTCCCACTGTGTATGGAGAGGATGAACAGGATTGCAACACTATTTTTTTCTGCTCAAATATATAGAAAATGTCTTAATATGATTGCAGATGGATCTTATCTTTGGGGCATTTTTTAACTTAAACCTACAACGTTTAGCAATTCAAATGGAGAGCTTAATACTAAATGTATCAAATATGAATGAATATACATGATTCTTTTTAGTTCCAATCCTGATATGAATCTTTGTATAAATTACAAAATGCTTTCTCTATAAGTCTTTTGTAAGATTCCATATGGAGAAATATTAAATGCTCTCTCTCTCTCCTCTTCTTGGGTAAGGAGTAGAGATGAACGAATCATCCAAAATTCGCTTTGGCGAATAATCAACGAATTTCTGACAAGATTAGTTCTTAATACGAATTTATTCGGTTGAATTTGCGTTAAAAAATAATCGTTGTTTTGCGAACATTCTTACACAAATTACGAACAGTTTTGTTAAAAGTACGCAATATGTAAGCATTAGCGTACAAAGTGCGTACGAATCTTTAGCGTACTATTGACTCGCGATTGCGTCCTACGCATGAGGCTATGCTGCGGCGTACAGTCTTTAGAGGCAGTCCATGTGAGGTAGAAAAACAAGGTGCTAACTATCTGGCTAAGTACATACACCATGTTCCAAATTGGATTTAAGTGTCATAAAGATTACATTTTTTGTTTTTAAATGAAACTCATTGATGGTATTGTGTCTCAGGGCTCTTTGGATCACTGAAATCAATCTCAGATACCTGTGTTAATTAGTTTGCCAGGTGAGCCCAATTAAAGGAAAACTGGATGTTCCACAATATTAAGCAGGACACTGTTTTCAAGTAAAATGGGAAAGAAAAAGGATCTCTCTGCTGCCAAAAAGCATCAAATAGTGCTATGCCTTGGACAAGGGATGAAAACATTAGATATTTCACGAAAACTTAAGCGTGATCATCGTACTGTGAAGAGATTTGTGGCTGATTCGAGCACAGACGTGTTCGTGCTGATAAAGGCAGAATAAGGAAGGTTTCTGCCAGGCAAGTTCATCGGATTAAGAGAGCAGCTGCTAAAAAGCCATTATAAACCTGCAAACAGATATTTGAAGCTGCTGGTGCCTCTGGAGTCCCTCGAACCTCAAGGTGTAGGATCCTTCAAAGGCTTGCTGTGGTGCATAAACCTACTATTCGGCCACCTCTAACCAGTGCTTACAAGCAGAAACGGTTGCAGTGGGCCCAGACATACATGAAGACTAATTTTCAAACAGTCTTGATTACTGATGAGTGTCGTGCAACCCTGGATGGTCCAGATGGATGGAGTAGTGGATGGTTGTGGATGGCCACTAGAGATGAGCGAATCGATTCGTTGATTCGTATCGAATCTTTGGAATTTTTAGCTGCAAAGCGAATCTGAATATTAGGTGATTCGCTTTGGCTTTGTACGCATTCACTACGTAGTTTGTCCTATAAATTATACGCTATTGCTACGTATAAGTTACTCTATATGCTGTTGCGTACGAATTCAATCCCCCTTCTCCAGCGCGCGAGGAAAACGAGGCAACTCAGGAAATTAAGATGGCGACACAGCGAGGCCCTAACTGGGGAGGCATGGTGTGGGGCACCGACCCCTATGAGGAGAAGGAACCGGAGGAGATCTGTCTCTCAATATGTCCGGCAGCCTAAGAAGTCGGTTGAGGTGCCCGCTGAGGTGTTCACTCCGCTGGCTGACATAGCGGAGGCAGCAGGAGTTCCCACTCCGCCACGGAAGGACTACTCCCTTTGGCAAAATTCAATGGTCCCCGAGGCTGTCACCTGGAACGCCCTGACCCTCTGGGAATACAAAAAGTTGGTAGAGGAGTGTGTTGTGCAGGTTTTGGAGCACCCATGGTCCGGTGATCCTAAGCTGGAACGCCGAAGGGGTACCGTTATTTGGTTCAGTGTGGAAAGGGGAGTAGGTTTTATCGGTGATGAGGAGATGGCGGAAGAATTATACGTAAACCACCGTTCTGTAAAGCGGCCGTATCTTCCGCCCGTCTGCCACAATCTCCACGCAGGTGATTACGTGGAGTATACCCCCATGAAGAGCCTCCAAGGCCCCTTTGCTACTGGGGTGAAACTCCTTAAGCGACCAGCTACTCCTGCAGCGCCCCCGGAAGA
Organism: Rhinella marina; assembly: GCA_900303285.1. NCBI lineage: Eukaryota > Metazoa > Chordata > Amphibia > Anura > Bufonidae > Rhinella > Rhinella marina. Next base: position 7,060 of record ONZH01014059.1, on the reverse strand, counting down.
CTGGAGTGAGGAGGCCCAGGCCGCAGAAGGGTCTCGGTGTTCCCATGAGACCAATGATGGGACTCTGCGATCTGAGGAGAAATCCCAAGCTCAGCTGGAACCCCTGATACCAGATTTGCCACCGCCACCGATCCTTCATATGGGACAGATGACGACCAACAGTTTTGTGTACCAGCCATCGGTGGTACAATACCAACTGCCATTGTAGGTGCAGGCCACACAGTCCACGGCTCGCAGAAGACCGTTACCAGAGCCCTTACAGCCAGAGATTCTGTCACCTTGTATGCCGGCAGGAGGATCTGGCCACTACAAGGTAATGGGCAAGGCCCAAGTTGCCATGGCCCTTGCCAGTGTGACCATCCGGTCACTACCAAGACCATCCCTGAGAGGTCGTGGGGGTCATTGTCGCTTTCATGAGGCAGGAGCGCCCTCTCATGTCTTTTAGCTCCAGCAGCAGTGAAGAGGATCTGCTGGCCCTTAAGTAAGGATCCTGCAGCTTTTATGGGAGCCACAACGTGGACTTAACCTGAAGGGTGAGCACTAGTTGGCGTTTGTTTTTATTTTTGTTGCCCTGCGTTTGTCGTCACCCAGATGGACATGGATTGTCAGGACTCCCCCCATCAAAAAAAAAAGTTAAGGATGGCTCTCAAAGGGAGCCACAAAGTTTGTTTCTCTGCTCCAAATTAAAGTAATCCTAGGATTTTACATGCATGGAAGAAACAACACTGACACCTGGTAGGGTCAAAGAGGTTCTTGTTTATTACAGGAGGATACAAGGGTTATATACCCCAGGGAGGGGTGAATCCTCTCCTGAGGGTTAGGATATATTTTATTGGTTAGTAATGCAAAATAAAGTTTCACTTCTGCGCATCTAGTCTAGCTAAAGAATGTAAACTATAGATAAGAGCAGGAGTGGTCCCGGAGCCAACGCCATCTTGTAATGGCTTCACTTCTTCGGTCCCTAATCTAAGTGGGCCTAACAATCTGTCCCATTGTGCCTGCGTCCTCTTCACCAGTTAGGAGATAATCTATCTCTAATAGATAGACTCCCTCTTAGTGGACTTGCACAAAGGAAAGTCAGATTCTAACTCTGGGCTTAACATGGGCTTCACTGGAACGGCATGGGGGACTTCTTCGCTGACATCCATCTGGTAGTCTTCTACTTCTTCCGCTGTGGGTCAGGAATCCTCTGGGCGCACAGGACCACTCACACTAAGCTCCTTTAAGCAAGGATTATGTGAAGGATTATGTGAATATGTGTTTATATGTTAAAGCTATACATCACTTCTTTTTAAGGTTAGTTGTCAGGCTTATCAACCATTGAAACACAGAGTCCCAAGGAATCTTTACTCCAGCCTCATAGCACTGTAATTGAGGGGGGGCTGATGTCATCCAAGGGCACATGAATCTCCTTCCCGATGTCATCATATGGTTCAGTCATGATCATCTCTGGAATGGAATTCTCCACTTTGTCAACAGTTTCATACTCCACCTTTCTCTGCCAGGAGAATATCCAATGCCATTCTGTTCTTTAATGCCACGATACTCGTGGGACCCAACTGTTCCACAATCCCTTTCAGGGCATCTCTGGAGTAGTTCACAAATCTCTGCTGATTATAATAGATGTAATTAATCCAATCTACATTTTTGTTGATGGTGATAGTGGGAATAAGCGACTCAGATCTCGCTACCACCTGATCTCTTGCTTTGAACTCATTGGGGACCCCCTTGGGACTCCTATGGCATCTATAAATACATGTGTGTCCAAGCTCTCAGCTGGCTTTCCTTTGAGCTTCACTGATGTGCTTGGGGTTAACATCACTTGTAATGGACCATCAAACCAGGGTTTGAGGGCTGTTTTATGATGTCTTTTTACCAACCAATCCCCAGACACAGGTGGGTGGGTCCCTGGTACCTTATCAGGATCCGATCCAGAAGTGAAGCAAAAACTCAAGAATGTGTTTTAGTCAAATGCTTGTGCAAACTGATCACATAATCTGTCAGACAACCATGTTGCATCTGGAGCTGCTGTGGGAAATACAATCCTCTCCTAGGGGCTGACCCCAAAGAGGACCTCAAAGGGACTAAGGCCTGTCTTATGGTTAAGGGTATACCTTACTGAAAAGAGGGCTAACAGCAGGCACTCTGTCCATGGCTTATCAGTCTATGCCATGGCTTTTTAAATCTTTAGCTTTAGTGTCCCGTTCAGTTCTTTCCTACTCTACTGCTGCTTTGTGGATGGTACGAAGCACTTCAGGCTTTTCCTACACCAAAAACCTTAATCATCTCTTGCATCACTTCACCTGTGAAGACCTGTGTCACCTTCAATGGTCTCTGGTACCTCATACCTGCATACAACTTCGGCCATAATCTTCTTTGCTGTGGTCTAGGCTGTGACCTTAGCTACCGGGTATGCTCCTGGCCATCCTGAAAACAAGTAATCACACACCAATACATACTCATACACACCCACCTTGGGTAGTTGAACGTAGTCTTCACGTGTTGAAACGGATACAAGGGGTGAAGTGTGTGTTTCTGAGGTACCATAACCATCTGACCCACGTTTGTTCGGGGCATCACTTCATACATCCTTTAGTATATCTGGCTGCTACAGTGCTGAACCCTGGGGCGTACCGTGCACTATGTATTAAATCACACAGCAGTTTTTGACTGGTGTGTCACTCCATGGGTTGCCTTTTCCTTGAAACTGTATTAGTCCCTCCTTTGCAGGCCCCCCTTTTGACACCCACTCGTCCCTTTCCTCCTTCTCCGCCTGGTTCTGTAAGGTGTTAAAAACTTCCAGGGAGACAGGAGGAGTTATTTCAGTGACCTGAGCTGTGGCTACTAAGGCAGGGTCTGCCTAGGCAATTTTGCCACCTGATCTGCCTTGGCTTTTCCCTTCGCCTCCTCTGTGTCTGTTTCACAGTGACCTTTCGTTCTTATCACTGCCACTCAAGTTAGCAACATGAGGGGTTCCATCAGAGACCTTACCGCTTCCCAATTTTTGATGGATTTACGTGAAGGGGTCATGAAGTCTCTGGCTTTCCAAATGGGCCCATAGTCATGGGCTCAAAGGCATACCTGGAATCAGTGTAAATGTTGGCTGTTTTTCCCTCTGCATATCTTCAAACCATCTCCAGAGTCTCTGGCCTCTCTTCTTGGGCTGACATGTGTAGTGGTAAGGACTCTACTTTTTAGAGTATCATGTTTAGTCACCACTGCCCAACCTGTGTAGTACCTGCCATCCTGGCCATACCTCGATCCTTCCACAAAGAGCACATGATCTGAATTATCTAATGGCTGACTTACCATATCCCACTGTCTCTTGTGACATCATCTGCAAACAGTCATGAGGTGCCCTAACTCTTCCCTCCCCCCTTACTCCAGAGGCAACAGGGTGGCTGGATTAAAAGTATTACACCTTTGGATACTAACATTGTCAGGCAACAAAATGGAACACTGCATTCTCAAAAGGCGGGCATCAAAAAGATTTTTGAGTTAGACCTGTGTGAGGATAAATGTAATATCATGAGGAACAGACACTGTCACTTTTGTGGTTCAGAACTATCTCAGAGCTTTTATCAAGCATGGCTTGTACAACTACTATAGCTCTGATGCAGAAAGGGGCACCTCTAGCCACATAGTCAAGTTGGGCTGAATATGGCACTGGGCGTTGTTACTGGCCATACAGTTAAAGGGAACCTGTCACCTTCTGTAGAGTAAATAAACTGTCAGCAGTACCTTAATTTAGGGACCAGTGTGATGCTGATGAATATTTTCATATGGAGAAGTGATTCCTCTAACTGTAAAAAATCCATCTTTTAATCCTGTTGAGCGTCAGCTTGAAGTCAAGGGGGCAGCGGCCTCCTTGCTTCAAGTCAAGCAAACCACTCCCCTCTTGTTGTTGAATGACAGGTTTGCCGTTGGGCCGGGGATCGCGCAGAAGCAAGCGAGCGCGCTTGCCAGAGCGCACCCGCCGTCCCCGCACGCAAGTGGTCACTGAAAGCATCCTACCGCGCGGCCATACGCTTGGGCGTGCGTATCCTCTGGGTGAGCGTGACCTCTGGCTGCGTACGCTGTATAGAGAAAAGTGCCGGCAAACTGAACAGCCGGAGCCAGGATCGCGCAGGAACTAACTAATCGCGCACCGCGCATGCGCAAGATTTGCGCGATCCCTGGCCAGGCCCGTTTCTATAGGCGGGCGAGGGGTGCGACCGCACGGGGCGCAGGTGTCTGGGAAGAAGAGGGGGGCGCTTTGCTGCCTTGTATCTTCATACAGGCTGAGCTGCGCTGGGTTGCTTACCAACTCCGGCTCCTCCGGCTCACAAGACCTGTGAGCCGGAGGAGCCGGAGTGTAAGTAACCCGCGCAGCTCAGCCTGTATGCGCTGCTGTGTCCTGGCTGTCTGCAGCGTCAGGACGTACAGAGCACTCTCTGACCTGACGCTGCAGAAGGTCAGGTGACTGCAGCGCGGGCCCTGTGAAGAGGAGAGGACAGGAGACCACCGGAAGAGGAGAGGAGCGGCTGAGAAGAAGAGGTAAGTTAATTTATTTTTTTTAAGTCTGATCTGAGGTCTGATAAGGGGGTTAAGGGGGTCTGGATGGCTAATAAGGGGGTCTGAAGGTCTGATCTGAGGTCTGATAAGGGGGTCTGGATGGCTAATAAGGGGGTCTGAAGGGCCGATGGGGGGTCTGAAGGTCTGATCTGAGGTCTGATAAGGGGGTCTGGATGGCTAATAAGGGGGTCTGAAGGGCCGATGGGGGGTCTGAAGGTCTGATCTGAGGTCTGATAAGGGGGTCTGGCTGGCTAATAAGGGGGGTCTGAAGGTCTGATCTGAGGTCTGATAAGGGGGTTAAGGGGGTCTGGATGGCTAATAAGGGGGTCTGAAGGGCCGATGGGGGGTCTGAAGGTCTGATCTGAGGTCTGATAAGGGGGTCTGGATGGCTAATAAGGGGGTCTGAAGGGCCGATGGGGGGTCTGAAGGTCTGATCTGAGGTCTGATAAGGGGGTTAAGGGGGTCTGGATGGCTAATAAGGGGGTCTGAAGGTCTGATCTGAGGTCTGATAAGGGGGTCTGGATGGCTAATAAGGGGGTCTGAAGGGCCGATGGGGGTCTGAAGGTCTGATCTGAGGTCTGATAAGGGGGTCTGGATGGCTAATAAGGGGATCTGAATGGCTAATAAGGGGGTCTGAAGAGCGGATGGGGGGTCTGAAGGTCTGATCTGAGGTCTGATAAGGGGGTCTGAAAGGCTGATAAGGGGGTCTGATAAGGGGGGTCTGAGGACTGATAAGGGGGGTCTGAGGTGTGATAAGGGGGTCTGATAAGGGAGTCTGATAAGGGGGTCTGAAAAGCTGATAAGGGGGGTCTGAGGTCTGATAATGGGGTCTGAAGGGCTGATAAGGGGGTCTAAGGTCTGATAAGAGGGTCTGAAAAGCTGATAAGGGGGGTCTGAGGGCTGATAAAAGGGGTCTGAGGGCTGATAATGGGGTCTGAAGGGCTGATAAGGGGGGTCTGAGGTGTGATAAGGGGGTCTGAAAAGCTGATAAGGAGGGTCTGAGGTCTGATAATGGGGTCTAAAGGGCTGATAAGGGGGTCTGAAGGGCTGATAAGGGGGGTCTGAAAAGCTGATAAGGGGGGTCTGAGGTCTGATAATGGGGTCTGAAGGGCTCATAAGGGAGGTCTGAGGTCTGATAAAGGGGGTCTGAGGTCTGATAATGGGGTCTGAAGGGCTGATAAGGGGGGTCTGAGGTCTAATAATGGGGTCTGAAGGGCTGATAAGGGGGGTCTGAGGTCTGATGGGGGTCTGGTCTGAGGTTTTATACATGGGGGGGTTGGTCTGAGATGGTGGGGGTTCTGACATGAAGGTCTAATAGGGGTCTGATCTGAGGTCTGATATGGGGTCTGACAGACGTCTAATGAAGGTCTGGTCTGAGATGGGGGTCTCATCTGAGGTTTGATATAGATCTGATCTGAACAGTAAGGGGGTATTTTTTGTACTGGCACATTATCTGTGCGGTACCAGTATTTTTATGGGGACTGTTTCTACAGTATAGTTTTGGGGGGCACAGTGGGCACAGTATTAGAGGTGGCAAAATGGAATGTTCAGAAAGTGAGGAGAATGATGGAAAAGTAGGAAACTAAAATGTCTGTTTGTCAAACTCTGCAGAGAGAAGAGATGGCTGAATGAAATCATCATGGAGGTCTGGTCTGACAGGAGAAGATGAGGAAAGAGAACATCTACATCACAGAAGACGTCACTAGATGTAAGAGGTACATATGTGGAGCGGTATGTCCCTGTACGAGCGCTGCTTTCTCTGCTCTGTTTACCTGATCACCACTGCAAATACTGCGGTGAGCAGGTGAACAAAAAAGAGAAAACATAATTTAATTTTTCACCTCAGGCAGCAGAAAAGCTAGAATCGGCCCTGCTGGTAGTCATACCCCTGTAGCATAGTGTGCAGGGTGGCGGGCGGCTGTGCATAAGTCAGTGTTATTTAATTGAGGGGGGGGGCGCTTTTTTAATGTTCGCCCTCTTGTTAAAATTCCCTAGAAACTGCCCTGTCCCTGGCCCAAGGGCAAACCTGTCATTCAACAACAAGAGGGAGGTGGTTTGCTTGACTTGAAGCAAGGAGGCCGCTGCCTCCTTGACTTCAAGCTGACGCAAGACAGCGCGCTCAACAGGATTAAAAGATGGATTTTTTACAGTTAGAGGAATCACTTCTCCATATGAAGATATTCATCAGCATCACACTGGTCCCTAAATTAAGGTACTGCTGACAGTTTATTTACTGTATAGGAGGTGACAGGTTCCCTTTAAATGAGGGCAGCTGAGGCAAGGCCATTCACTTCTATACAATACAATCTAAATGTGATAATCTGGCCCAGTGCGGGGGAGCACAAAATTACCAGCTTTAGGGAATAAAAAGCATCTACTACTTAATCTGTAAAGTGGAAGGGGCTAGAGGACAAACAATCATAAAGAGGCTGCATTAACCCTTACAGTACCGGCGCCGTACATGTACGGCGCTGGTACGATGCGGGCACATGGCGCCCGCTCGCGG
>ONZH01014058.1:0-65787 GCA_900303285.1 Rhinella marina | reverse complement strand
TTTTTTTAAATTTTTTGGCGATTGTCTTAGATAGGGTCTCATTTTTTGTGGGACGAGATGATAGTTAGATTGGAACCATTTTGAGGTAAATACTAGTGATGAGCAAACATGTTTGGCCGAATACACTATTCGGCTGAACATGGCGGCGCTCGTGACCATGCGGTGTTCGGCCGAACACCGCGTGTGCTCGAGAGCCATACTCGAGTCCCCTCCCCGCACGCTAATTAGCCAATTAGCGTGCGGGAAGGTACTGGCATTCACTGTAATGCCAGTAGCCATGTTAGCTACTGGCATTACAGTGATTGGCTGGCCGGGTACGCGTCGTCGGGTGCTATAAAGCACCCGGTGACATGTGACCGGCTCATACCGAGCCAGGGAGAGCTGCTGCAAGGAGGGATAGATAGTGTAGGAACAGAAGAACGCTAGGCAGGGATAGAATTTGCTCAGAAAAGACCCAAAAGCCCTTTTAAGGGCTATTATATCTTGCTGGCAACATTTTTTTTTTATTTTGGGTGGGGGGTTAAAAATAGCGCTAGGTGGCCTGCCATTAACACCACCTGTGCAGCTGCTGCATGGTGTATGATACTCTCTGTATACTATATACCTGACATCCTTTGCTATTATTTCTGCTGTTAAGCCCGCATTACCTCTTTTGCATCTTGCTGTATAACATTTGCGCAAGAAGGCACTTATAGTGTAGGGATAGGATTTGGCTAGGCAGGGCTAGTATTTCTGTTCAAAAGACACAAAAGTCCATTGTTCTATCTGGCTGCATTTTTTTTTCTTTTGGGGCAAAAAGAACGCAAGTGTGCCTGACACTACCAGCATGTGCACAGAGTGTGTATTAGAAACTTACACAACTCTATTTACCTGACATCCGTTGGTATTTTTTCTACCGTTAATTTAGGCCGCAGTTCCTCTTTTGCGTCTTGCTGTATAACATTTGCGCAAGAAGGGACTTATAGTGTAGGGATAGGATTTAGCTAGGCAGGGCTAGTATTTCTGTTCAAAAGACACAAAAGTCCATTGTTCTATCTGGCTGCATTTTTTTTTTCTTTTGGGGCAAAAAGAACGCAAGTGTGCCTGACACTACCAGCACGTGCACAGCGTGTGTATTAAAAACTTTCAAAACGCTATATACCTGACATCCGTTGGTATTTTTTCTACTGTTAATTTAGGCTGCAGTTCCTCTTTTGCATCTTGCTGTATAACATTTGCACAAGATAATACTTATACTGTAGGGAAAGGATTTGGCTAGGCAGGGCTAGTATTTCTGTTCAAAAGACACAAAAGTCCATTGTTAAATCTGGTTGCATTTTTTTTTCTTTTGGCGCAAAAATAACGCAAGTGTGCCTGACACTACCACTACATGCACATTGTGTATACACTGGTGAACCTCTTAAATATTTAAAGGCGAGGGCAGCCTAATAAGCAGTTTGATATGATGGAGGAGGAGGACGAGAAGAGGAAGGGGTTCATGGAAACATAGTGTATTCAATACACCTTAAAAGCCACATTTAAAGTTCCTTTATGTTCAGCCGCTTTCCTCTGGTGGGGTAGCGAAGTCAGGGGCAATCCAGGCCTTGTTCATTTTGATTAGCGTCAGCATTTTCAGTTGACAGGCGGATGCGCTTAGCAGTTATTATGCCCCCAGCGGCACTAAATAACTGCTCTGACAAAACGCTGGTGGCAGGACAGGCCAGCACCTCCAAGGCGTAGAGCGTCAGTTCGTGCCACATGTCCAGCTTAGACATCCAATAATTATAAGGCACAGAGGGATCGCTGAGTACTTTGACATTGCCAGCTAGGTACTCCTTTAATATTTTACAAAACTTTTCCCTCCTAGTTGTGATACTATGCCGCTTATCAGAACCTTTTCCACATGCAGCGCTGTCCACCTTTACTGTGAGCAGGTAGAGTTCCAGCGCATGCTCAGGTCGCACAGCAGTCAGTGAGCTGACAAGTGTAAGCGCTGCTGCAGCGTTGCCAGACCGGCGGAGGCTGTTGGTGACAGTTTGGTTTAGGTTCCTATGTATGAACTCGCCTACCTTTGAGGCCTGTTCATACTAGTAGTCAATCAGGATTACAGTCATGGTTTCATTTAGGAGGTGTTCATCTACCTTCCTTAGGTTCCAGGCCTAATCTTCTTTCCCTCCTATGCTCTGTGTGGTTTTCCCCCCACACCTGAGCGTGACAGTATGTGTGTGAGCTTGCCGAGCTCCAAAGCCGCCAACAAGTTGCGGCCATTATCAGACACAACCACGCCTGGTTGTAGGTTGAGTGGCGAGAGCCACAGCTCAGCCTGGTCCCTTATACCCTGCCACACAGGGGCGGATTGGGAACTCAAAGTGGCCCTGGAAAAAAAGGTAATAGTGGCCCCATGTTGTGGGTGGAACCAAATTAGCAGAAGGTGTGACCAAGCCAAATGGGCGGGGTCAAGACACCAGCCTATTTTGCACCTTAGTGACAGCATTTTTGTTATTTTTCTTCATCATGTCCCAAGAGAGTGCCTTTTTTATTTTCAAGCCAATGTAGCTGTAACTCTCATATCTCCGGAACCACCAAAGAAATGAATGAAGCAGCTGCAAGTATGCCTGACAGGCCGCTCCATTTATTTCGGGGGCTCCATGGGGGCATTGCTTTTTTTTTCCACCAAAACCTGGCTTAGTGCCATTCATAAATGACCCTTATTATTCCTGAAGATCTGAATGCACAGATTGCCTTTACTTGATTAATTGAATGATGCAGTAAACTGCAAGTTTATAAAGGGTGCTGGCACATATAGTGGTTCTGCCGCATTTTTAGTGTGGCAAAAAAATGCAACAATATACTTGCATTGATTGTGCGTTTTCTTCCAGTAAACACAACAGACCCAAATTACATTAATTTAACTGTAGTTTTAGTTAATGTAATTTAGTTTTGCTGTGTTTTTTTTCTTTTGCTGGACGAAAAAATGCACCATAAATGCTAGTATATTGTTGCAAAAACTGTATTTGAGGTGCATTTTTTTTCTTTGCTGCACCAAAATGCACAGGCAACATCCTTGCGGTTGCTGCAGATGGATGCAGGCCCATTCAACTTGAATAGGTCTGGGATCCGTCCGCAGTGCAAAAAAATTGTGCATGTTTGAACACGTTCTTTTTTTTGCGATGCGGAGGCTCCATAGTGCTTTCGTGGGGCTCCGTTCCACATGACACTGAAGTGAATGGGTCCGCATCCGTGATGCGGTGCGCAAACGGCTGGTGACCGTATATTGCAGACCCGCTGTTTGGGGGCTGCAATATGGCCCGGCTGGCACACGGCCATGTGCATGAGCCCTTATACAACATAACAGCAGCAGTGAGTGTTACAGATGCAAAAACACCCACAGCTGCCTATACAGCTTTACTGCCACTATACAGGCAATCCAATGGAGTCCTATATTACTCCAGGGGTCCTGGTGTGTATAGTGGAACTGACAATTATTTACCACTGACACAAGTGTAATGTCATGCTTATGCAGGACATTATCTTGTTCAGCTATGGCCAATTGATTGACAGCTGCTTCACCTCTCCCCCATCCCCCCCCCCCAACAACCCTTCCCTACTTTGAGGAGTCCGCAGCCCATAAAGATAAAGTGAATTAAATAAACATTGAACAAACAACTTCTAAACTAAACTACACACAATCAGACTCAGCTCTCAGCAGGGGGTCAGGAGAGGCAGCCCTTACTTCTTCCGTGCCGCTAGCTCTGTCTACAGGGCAGACGAATGCAGCTGCTCCATAATTCAGCGTCTGCTTCGTTCGGCACTGGAGTGAAGGGGGAGGAGCAGTGCTCGCCTCCCGCACTATCCCTCTCTCTGCTGTTCAGCCTGTGCGAGGCCATTGAAGCTCCACAGTATCCCTGTTGGTGGCTGCTGCTAAGTGAGGGGAGGAGCAGCAGCTTCAAAGTATTCCACCCACAGCAGGACCTGCGATATGAGGTACAGTCTGTCATACACATCTTAGGGTGCCGGCCCTGTGCGCACACAGTGCCAGCGGCCCCCAACATAGTAAAAGGCAATCAGCCCACCGGGAATCTTCCCGGCAGGGTACATTGCCAATCCGCCCCTGCTGCCACAGCACTGTGGCGGAGTGTTATTTGTCACCTACGCAAATAAGTTTCAGCACAGCCTGTTGCCGCTTCCCCACCGCTGTGCTAAACTGCTTCCAGCTATTGACTGAAGTCTGACTGGTGCTGCATGATGAGAATTTCTAGATGGAAGTGATGGAGGAGAAGGAGGGGTTGCAGGCGCTAATGTAGGTGGTGGCGGAAATCCTGATGGAAGTAGGGCCCGCAATCCTTTGTGTCGGTAGCACCTGTGCCATCCCAGGGTACGACTCGCTCCCAGCCTCCACAATGTTCACCCAGTGTGCCGTCAGGGAAAGGTAGCGTCCCTGGCCAGAAGCACTTGTCCATGTGTCAGTCGTTAAGTGGACCTTCCCAGTAACTGCATTGGTCAGAGCACGGGTTATGTATCGGGACACATGCTGGTGTAAGGCGGTGAGGGCACACCGGCAAAAATAGTGGCGGCTAGGTACTGAGTAACGAGGGACAGCCGCCGCCATCAGACTGTGAAAAGCCTCAGTGTCCACAAGCAACATTTTCAGCGCCAGCAATTTGTAAACGTGTGCATTTAGTGCTATGGCCTGTGGGTGGGTGGCTGGGTATTTGCACTTTCGTTCAAAGGCCTTGGGTATAGACATCTGTACGCTGCGCTGGGACATAGAAGTCGATGTGCTCACTGATGGTGTTTGCGAGGGTCCAGGTGCAGGGGGGAGGCATCTGGGCCTGCGTCTTGGCTACCATGTAACACAGGGAAGAGGAGGCAGTGGTGTGAACCTCAGACACCGATTGTGGATCCAGGCATTTGGCCCACCTATTAGGGTGCTTTGCTGCTATGAAGATCATGTTGGTGGTGGTCAGGTTGCTAGTGTTCATACCCCTGCTCATTTTGGTACGGCACAGGTTGCAAATGACAATTCTTTTATCATCCACACTTGTTGGTGTGGCCTGCCTTCTCCCTTTGGCCACCCCACCGCCTCTTCCAGCCTGTTGCGGTGCTGCGCATCCCTCCCCCTCTGTACTGCTGTCCTCGCTTAGCTTGCCTCCTTCCCATGTTGGGCCAGTAATTTCATTGTCCACTACTTCCTCTTCCTCTTCGGGAAGGAATTTTTTCCCTTAAAGTGAGGAATATTGGCTTCTACCTCACAGGGGTTTTTTGCCTTCCTCTGGATCAACTTGCAGGATAACAGGCCGAACTGGATTGACAGATGTCTTTTTTCGGCCTTATAAACTACTAGCTGAAGGACCCGGCTTCGCCCGGGTATATTTGATTTATTTCATTTAATGTTTGTGTGTGTGACGTAAAAAAAATATCGAGTGACCTCTACAGCAGCCCGCCCCTTATAACTGTGACCTCCACAGCAGCTAGAGTGGCCACTGTCTTCACCCCAGAAAGCCAGACCTCACCGGCCATTCCCCCAAACATGAAACAGTGCCCTTGGTTACCATGAAGACACACCACTAAACATGAGGCCACGCCCCCTGGCTCCGTGAAGACACGGAGGAGAAGCTGCCTGAGCGTGAGCTACTGAAAGGGTGGACATCCCTACGTCCATCCAGGCACTGTGCTGGACTGAGGACAGGGAGCCAGAAAACCGGACTGTCCAGCCTAAAGCAGGACATCTGGCCATCCTAACATCAGCCTGCCCCTAGGGTAGCCAGAGGTCCAGTTTTAGGCTGGACAGTCTGGCTTTCAGACTCCCTGTCCACTGTCCGGTGCAGTGCCTGGACAGACACAGGGATGTCCACCCTTTCAGTAGCTCACGCTCAGACAGCTTCTCCTCCATGTCTTCATGGAACCAGGGGGCGTGACCTCGTGTTTAGGGGTGTGGCTTCATGGGGACCGGTGGCACGGCTTCACGTTAGGGGAAGGCTGGACATTCTGGCTTTCAGACTACCTGTCCTCTGTCATGCGCAGGGCCTGGATGGACACAGGGGGCGTGGCCTCTTGTTTAGGGGTGTGGCTTCATGGGGACCGGTGGCACGGATTCACATTAGGGGAAGGCTGGACATTCTGGCTTTCAGACTACCTGTCCTCTGTCATGCGCAGGGCCTGGATGGACACAAGGGGTGTGGCCTCTTGTTTAGGGGTGTGGCTTTATGGGGACCAGTGGCACGGCTTCATGTTGGGGTAAGGCTGGACATTCTGGCTTTCAGACTCCCTGTCCTCTGTCATACGCAGGGCCTGGATGGACACACGGATGTCTTTTTGAACAGCTCACTCTCAGACAGCAGCACTGTCGGAGAAAGTCACACTCCCTCCCACCCCTGCAGCTGACAGAAGTTGATTTTTACCTTCATTTTTTCAATCCCGGTCAGATGCGGAGTGGAAGGGGCGTGGTCTGACTGAGTCGGGGGCGTGACTTAGTGGGACCTGGGGGTGGGGCTTTTAAGTCCTAATTTTGAAGGTCGCCTGAATTACAGGCCGATGCCATAGTAATTTCGGAGGAAAGAGGAAAGAAAAATTCACATTATATGAGGTAATGATTGATGATGAGTAAGTCTAAAACATAAGTTATATTTAACCAGAATACCGCAGTGTCATCCACAGCACTCTGTCCCTTTAAAGCAGACCTAAAGCAGCGAACTGGCTAGGTTGTTATAGAAACCTGATGTGTGCCTATGAGCTTCTATTGGCTGATAAGGGTCATGTGACCAGGCTACTATTGGCTAATGCATTTTTGGGGAATATCTCAGGAACGGTATGTCCTGGAGAGTTGAAAACTGTTCTAAAACCTCCCCGGACACCTGATGTACATGTGTGCCAAATTTTGTGATTGTAGCTGCAGCGGTGCGGATTCCTTTAGCGGACATATACACACACACACACACTCAGCTTTATATATTAGATGTTACTATGTTACTTCTTCACTCTGGTCCTCATCCTGACAAGTTGACGTTCAGTGCTGTAGACACTCAAAAACATTTGGGGTGAGAGTCTGCAGCTGATCTGACCATCTAAAACATTAGGGGCAAGTGCCTGCTGCTGAGCTGACCGTGTAAAACATTCGGGTTGAGTGCCTGCTGCTGATCTGACAGTGTAAAACATTAGGGGTGAGGGCGTGCTGCTACTTGCACTTTACAAGTAAATATATGTTTCCTAACAATATTTCCTCTAAAATCGATGTTGTCCTGCGTTTTGAGGGGGTATTTTTGTCATTCCGTAAAAGTGGCGTAATACTCGGACATCATCGTTAATAGCAGCGACTTCGGTGTCCAAGATGCATCCAGGCATCCTCCCCATGCTGTTCCCTAACCATTTCAGAGGTGTTTCCACCATTTTCTCACGTTTCCCTATGAACCAGACACCCTCCCCTCTGCAGAGCAGGGGGTGCCTGGTCAGCCGAGCACTCGAGCACCACCTAGTGTTCGTCCAGAGCACCCGAGCATCGGAGTGCTCGATCATCACTAGTAAATACGCCTTTTTCATCACCTGCTATTACACTTTTTGTAAGGGAAGGTGACCAAAAAATGGCAGTTTTGGCACTGTTTTTTTTTTTTTACTGCGTTCATCTGGCGGGGTGGATTATGTTATATTTTTATAGAGCCGGTTGATACGGACGCAGCGATACCTAATACAGATATAGCAGGGTTAACACACAAACTCTTAACTCAAGTTTTCTAAGGCCTCGTCCACATTTCCATTTGTGAAAAATATGGACAGCACACGTATACATTGATTCAAATGTATGTGTTCACATTTCAGTATGGGTCAGTAAAAAAATCATGGGGGCATGCACTACTTTGATCCGTGATGCGGACCAAGCACGCCCATTAAAGTCTAGGGGTCCACGAAAATCACTGACACACATCCGTGTTGTGTCCGTGTTGTGTCCGTGATGCGTCAGTTTTTTCACTGATGACTAATAGGAGATTCTTTGGAAATTAATTTTCAGCTGAGCAACGTCAGTGAATTACGGATGCCACGCGGATGGTAAAAGCGGACACACGGACCAACCACGGATCCTTCACGGACAGCTTCACGGATGAAACACGTACACTTTTTTTTTCACTGATGTGTCACTGACACAGAAATGTAGACGAGGCCTAACTCATCGCGTTATCTTGAAACAAAAGCCATTAAAAAGCAATTGAAGGTGTTTGCTTGAGGCATTTAGTTTAGGCCTCGTCCACATTTCCGTATTGTATTCTGTATTGTATTCTGTATTGTAATGCATTGGCTGTAAGTGTATTACTCAATGTAATACACTTACAGCCTTCTGCCTGTGAGATCCAGGGGGCTTCCACAGGCTTCCGTAGATGGCAGCCAGATGCCTAAGGAAGGCATCGGGTTGCCATCCAAGCCATCGGGTTCCCGTCACAGCAGCACGGAGACCCGATGGACTCCCCTGCACGCCACACACATCGCATGTGCCGCGGTCACATGAAGGGTTAATGCACCGGCATTGGTGTTTTCACCGATGCCGGCACATACAGCAGGGGTCCAGCTACTGGGCACAGCCGGTCCCCGCTACTCCTGCACCCGCCCGATCAGCGTGCCGTAGTACTACGGCGCTGGGCATTAAGCCACTTCACCCAGCGCCGGCTATTTGTTTGTTTGTTTTTTCACAGTTTCTCCCAAATGTCAGAAAAAACACTAGTGGCTTTTTTAATTTCACAAATTAAGGCTACTTTCACATTATCATTTTTGCTGGATCCGGCAGGGTTCAGCAAAAACGCTTGCTTTGTGTTATAAACGGATCTGGTTGTATTATCTTTTATATTGCCAAGACAGATCCGTCATTACCTACATTGAAAGTCAATGGAGGACGGATCTGTTTTCGATTGAGTCAGATTGTGTCAGAAAAAACAGATCCGTCCACATTGACTTGCATTGGGAGTCATGACAGATCCGTCTTGCTCCGTATCCCAGGACGGAAAGCAAAATACAGCATGTTGCGGTTTGCTCTCCGGTCCGGGAACGCAACTAAACTGAAAGGAATGCATTTTGGAGCATTTTGCTCTGTTCCATTCAGTTTTGTCCCCATTGACAATGAATGGGGACAAAACTGAAGTGTTTTTTACCAGTATTGAGCCCCTATGACGGATCTCAATACCGGAAAACTATAACGCTAGTGTGAAAGTAGCCTATGATGGGCAGCATGGTAGCTCTGTGGTTAGTATCATTGCCCTGAATCATTTATAATCCTGGGCTTGGATCCCACCAGAGGCTACATCTTCAGGGGGTTTGCTTGTTCTTTGTTGGTTTCCCTTGGGTTCTCTTGCTTCCTCACAACCTCTGAAAACATACTCATAGGTGGGTTTGGAATATAGAGAGTGGTCTGACTCCCCCCTGAGGACAGGGTCAGGTGTGATAAACTCTGTACAGAATTGTGGAATATGTTTGGCACTATATAAAATAACAGTTTATTCTTTTAGAACCTGGTTTTCCTCAGTGATAGTGGAATTCGTCCCTTTTTAGTGAAAGTTGTCACTTCAAGGACTGTGCTGGGTCTAGTTATACCTAGCCGCTGCCTCTGTGTGTCGGGATCACATGCACTATTTATACAGTACCTATATATCTTGAGTAGCGGTCAATAAACAGTTAAAACAATTCTTTTATATATGTGACAAACAGAAACATTGCAAATTTATACATAACTGAAAATGTATTAGAAAATATTTTATATAATTAAATATGCTATGAAAACCAATTAAGAAGGGAAAATAACACCAGGAAAGAATCAACTGCGCGGGAATTTAATTAGCGCTCCGCTGATAATGTGGTTATAGCTGTGTATACTTTTTGTGTAATCACATCTGAAATAATTGAGAAATATGAGAAGCAGGTTTACTAATAAGTATGGCAAACATGGTGCTTTGTTTGATGCTTTTTTAGCGTAGCTAAACGAAGAAAATATTACTTTATGCTGGTCATTATATGCTACAAAAACAGCACCTGGAATATTCATAGGATGTGTGATAGGTGTCCAATAGGGGTGGAGTTCTACATCTGGGACCTGAACTTGCATCAAGAACGGGGCCCTGTTGCCAGTGTCAGACTGGGGTTTCTGGGGCACCACCAGAGGACATTCTAGAGGCCTAACCCCTATATAATCGATAAAGTTTAGTCTGCCTTCACACACGGAAGACTTTTTTGCTGAAATTTATGTAACTGCAAATCAGTTCCATTAAGCTGAATGAGGTTTTTTTGGCGGCAGGCACATGGATTTTGGGAACAAAGACTGTTATGTGAAGGCACCATAATGGGTTTTGAATCACAGGAATAGACCCTAGTGGCAAGTGACTGGCACAAAAGGCAGGCAAGCGTTTTTTTTTTTGTCCTGAATCTTTGGGGCCCATTATTGTATCACAGCCTGGAACCACCAGTGGATCCTCTGGCTCCTCTGGCTGTTGTATTGTCACTGTGAATGGAAAGGTGGCCACGCATGCACAGCTCTCTCTAAACACTTCTATGGGAATTCCAAAAATAGGCAAGAAAAATGCTTGGCTCTTTTGATCGCAGCAAATGGAGAGAGCTACTCATGTGTGGCTACCTCTCCATTCACAAGGTCAGTGAGATCTTCCTCATTCTTGAATTGATCCCATATGCCATAGAAGTCTAGATGGGAATATCACTTCAAAAGAGTTTTTCAGATTCAGAACATTCATGGCTTATCTTCAGGATAGACCATTGTTATCAGACTGGTGCAGGTCCAACTCCTCCATCAATCAGTTTTTTAAAGGTGCCGCACCACTCAGTCCTCTGGTCTCCTTCATTGCTTACATCGGGACATTTACCTGCATATACTTAGATAAAGCTGTGCGGAATATTAAAGGGTTTGGCCACTTTTTTGAGTTTTTGGCAAACCCCATCTCCTGGGAAGACCTGCAAAGGTAAGCATATTTACCTGCTCACTGCCATTGGGCCTTGGCTCTTCTTCACAGTCCTCAGCTGCCTTGTTCGGGTCCCCTGCTGTCAAAATTCGCTATGACGCTGCTGGGGGCAGGTCACCAGTGGAGTCAGTTATTGGCTGCATTGGTGTCAAAGTATATGTAGACATAGGCAACCAAAGGCTTGAAACAAAGAAGCCAGGAGGGGAGCAGATAAACATACTTTCCTTCGCAGGTCTGGCCAGGATTAGGGGTTTGGCAAAAAAAACCAAAAGGTCCCCAACCTCTTTAAAGCTTTGTCCCATTCAAGTAAATGTGGCAAAGCTGCAATTTCCTGCAGTGCCACCACTAAGTAGAAGAATTAGGAAGACAGGCCTATGTATACAATAAAGAGGCCACAGAGTTGGTGCCAAACAATCTGATATTGATGGCCTATACTGAGGATAAGCCATCAAGATCAGATAATTTTGGTGCTTCTTTCTTTGATCTTCTGCTTCTGTACTGGGAGGACGGGAACTAATGCCTCACAATAGAATGGCATGGGAAGAAAAATGGGGTGCAAATGAGCTCTTAACAAGCTCTGCCTCTAAATGCCACCAAATGGAAGGCAGCTATCCTGTAAGTCAATGTTCAGCTCTTTAAATAAGCCTTGAGACATGACTCGGATATTAAATAAGCCAGCATCTCATCTGCAGACAGCTGCTTCGGGTGAAAGCCCCTCATCAGTGCAGAGCAGAGAGTACTGGCTTAACTGGGTGAGAGGCCAAGTCAGGGTAAAAGGGGTACTATCTCTTCTTGGGGAGAGAGCGCCTTAATCAGCGTGAGGAGACTTATAGGCCATTCATAGAATGGCATGACATGGCAGATCCAATTTTATATTTTGCATCCACAAAAGACACTCCCTACACCTTTTCTCACAATGCAGTATAATTTGGTTGTACCATACTTGTTTTGTAATGTATTGTCATTTATCACAATTACACTGATATTGTAAATCAATGCCCTGTTCTTAAATGTTGCAATTTCATTGAAAAGGGGAAAAAAGAGGACTTAGGAGGGATAAGACTGTGACAGAGGTCTGTGTCTCCCCTGAGGGGATGGAGATGCACACAAGATGTAATGACAGCACTTTCCAGGAACGGGAACAGCCATAAACGTGTTACCAAACTCTTACGTACAAAATTTCAGGTTCCTTATGTTAAGGCTGTTGCTTAGCAACATAATTAACATAATGAGCTTAAAATGTTGTGCTAAATAAATAAATAAATAATGTTTCATTAAAAGCGGTTAGAGGCTCATCGACCAGTGAATGTACATCCACGCTTCCCTACTCAGGGCATGGCAAATGTATGTACAATATGCGTGATATATGATGCATAAAACAAGATGGCGCCTCTAAAAAACATACACATAATTATACACTTTTTGTAATAAACTGTTCATCACTACAACTGTTTTCAATATCCCTGTATACAAAATAAATTGCCGTGATTCTCCATGCAAAAAGTTAAAAAAATATCTTGGTTAACACATTGCCCTGGACTTGTATTATATTAATTAAACTGCTACTGTACTTTTACTCATAGTTAGACAATTTTTGACAAACCCTCATTCCTGGCCAGACCTGCAAAGGGAAGGATGCTTATCTGCTCCCCACCTGGCTTCTTTGTTTCCAGGCTTTGTTGCCTATGTCAACATATACTGTACTTTGACACTGTTGCAGCCAATGACTGACTGCAACGGTGACCTGCCTCTCTTGCTTTATGTGACCATGTGACCAGTGACTCATAGTGACTCATAGCATTACGGTGCTCGATCAACACTTTTAGGGACATATTAAAGGTTTTGATCGGTGGGGCATGAGTTCTGAGACACCTACTGATGGCTTAACCTTGGAGAAAGGAGTGGTCAACCAGGGCACTGTTTCTCCTTGCTGTTGAAGACAGTCTGAAGATGGACTCATAGACTTTCTACTGAGACCGTCCTTCATAGCAAGGAGAGAGAGAACTGCTATCTCCTCATTCCAACAATCAGTGGGAGTGTCGACACCCAGGCTCCCACTGATCAAAACTTTTGATACCTCACTATAACCTATGAAAAATTTGATTTAAAAAATTACAGATACACTGTAAAGAGATCCTATCATTTTTACAAACATATGAGATGGCATAGTAGCATGCCAGAAATTTTGATCACTGGGGGTCTGGGCAGTGGCGTAGCTATAGGGGTCGCAGCGGTCGCAGTTGCCCCTAAGCCTTCCATTGTGGAAGCGCTCATCTCCATAGTCATCTGTATCGCCTGTACAGATGCCTGTATTGTACTGCGGGGCAGGGGAGGGAGAGGCGTCTCCCCTGCCCGTTCCTCTGATAGGCTGCAGGCACTAGGCCTGCAGCCTATCAGAGGCCGGCTCAGGCGGCGCGATGACGTCATCGCGACACCTGAGCCGTACAGCGCGGGACGCAGGCCGGAAGAGGCCTGCATCGCATCGCTGCTGGCTCCATGGAGGTAAGTATTAGTGTTTTTTTTTTTTTTTATTGTAGCACCGACCGGAGCTCAATTGGGGGCATTTTTACTGGCACATGGGGGCATTTTACTGGCACTGTGGGGCATTTTTACTGGCACATGGGGGCACTGGGGGCATTTTACTGGCACTGGGGGCATTTTTACTGGCACATGGGGGCACTGGGGGCATTTTTACTGCCACTGGGGGCATTTTACTGGCACTAGGGCATTTTTAATGGCACATGGGGGCACTGGGGGCATTTGTACTGGCACATGGGGCACTGGGGGCATTTTTACTGGCACAAGGGGGACTAGGGGCATTTTTACTGGCACTGGGGGCATTATTACAGGCACTGGGGCCATTTTTACTGGCACATGGGGGCATTTCTTACTGGCACATGGGGGCATTGGGGGGCATTTCTTACTGGCACTTAGGGGCATTTCTTTATGGCATGGGAGCACTGGGGGCATTTTTTCTGGCACTCGGGGCATTTTTACTGGCACGGGGGGGGGCATTTTTCTGGCACATGGGGGCACTGGGGCATTTCTTACTGGCACATGATTTTGGGGGGAATCAATGGGGAGAACTTCTGGTGCATTATTGGAGCGTTTCTTACTGGCACATAATTTGGGGGGCATCTATGGGTGGGGAGCACTTCTTACTGGCACATTATTGGGGTGAAATTTTGGGGGCACTTCTTACTGGCACATTGGAAGCATTATTACTTCTGGGGCACAGTGGGGACATTAGTACTGTTGGGGCACTATTACTAACAAGTGCACTCTGGCAGAGAATTATTAGTTGGGACTTTGGGGGGCACTATTACTGTGGGGGGGACTATTACTGTGGGGGGCACCTTGGCACAGTATAAGCACAGTTATTTCTGGGGGACGTTATGTTTACACTATTACTGTCAGGGACACTATTTGCTGGGCGCAGTTATTTTAGGACACTGTGTGCCAATAATTATTGAACGGGACTATCTGTGTGGTACTAGTGGCACAGTACTGGGATTGGTAGGATGATTTGTGAAGAAGACGGGAGGATGATGGAAAAGTAGTAAACTAAGATTTTTTTCTGTCAAACTGCAGAGACGGGAAATGGCTGAAAAATGGCGTCTGGTCTGAAAGGAGGAGATGAGGAAAGACACTGGATGTAAGAGGTATGGGGCGCTGTATTATACTGGATGTAAGAGGTGTGGGGCGCTGTATAAGGCTACATTCACACGAACATTGTGTTTTGCAGTCTGCAAATTGCGGATCTGCAAAAAAAGGATGATCCGTATGGCATCTGTTTTTTTGCAGATCCACTGTAACGATGCCTATCCTTGTCCACAAATGAACAAAAATAGGAATGGACATACAGATGCAGACAGCACACAGTGTTCATTTAAGTGAATGGGTTCGCATCTGAGCTGCAAAATATGCAGATCGGAGGCCGCAAAAACAACTGTGGTGTGAATGTAGCCTTACCCTGTATGTTCCGTAGTGATATGCGTAATGTTAGGAGGGAAAAGGTTAGGTCAATTTTTGACTTGGCCGGCAGAAGAGCTAGGTGCACCAGCGTTGGGGGGGGGGTCCAAGCTGAACTCTTGCACCAGGGCCCATGAGCCTTTAGCTACGCCCTTGGGTCTGGGTGATGAGACCCCCACTGATTGCTAAAAGAGAGGGTCTGAGCTCTATGCCCTTTAGATTCCTTTAGTTTTTGTTGAGGTCTCACAGAGCTGCTGTGTACGGATTCATAGAAAGTATGAGCTTTCTATGAATCCACACTCCATACATTTTGCTCTCCAAGGCAAGCAGAAATGAACAAAATTAGAGAGGCACAGCATTCAGCTAGGTGCTTTTACCTCTTCATGTCTGTGATTGGCCGCATTATTTGGACCTCCATGGATCAAAATCTTCTGACATGTCGCTATGGCCTGTCAGAAGTTTGTCAAAGTTATAGGTACAGAAATAAAAGAAATGAATTTGAATCGTGTTCAATTCAGCCAAAACGGTTGACTGATTCAATTCAGACATGAATCGATTCTACTCAAATTGAAAGTGTTCCAATTGGCTTGAAAATTAGCGTACGACTGTCAGGTCTCCTAGGAATTTTTTTTCTATATTCTCTAATATTCTTGTTACTTTTTTAATTATTATTTTCTCTTTCTTCTCAACACCCCCAAAAAATTGCCTGAATCAAGTCATCAAAATTTTGGATTGGTATGCTACTCGAATCTGTACAAAATTTGGGTCGAATTCAATTAGTTTAGAATCAATTCACTCATCTCTAATTGGCACTACTATCATTGCACATTTTCATAGAACAGTTGGTGTTATGAATATTTTAAGCATCCTGTATATTACTTTTCCCTCTTCTCACCAATAGATCTATCTGTCTAGAAAACAGAGAGGAGGGAGATGCAGCTACAGTATTATATATAAATATAATAAATATATTTAGCTGAGTGTATGTGTGTGTGTGTATGTCCGCTAAAGGAATCTGCATCATCACAGCTACAATCACAAAATTTGGCACACAGGTACATCAGGTGTCCAGGAAGGTTTTAGAACGGGTCTCAGCTCTCCAGGATGTACCGTTCCTGAGATATTCCCAAAAAATGCATTAGCCAATAGAAGCCTGGTCACATGACCCTTATCAGCCAATAGAATCTCCCAGGCAGTTAGTCTCCACACACATTAGGTTTCTGTAACAACCTAGCCAGTTCACTGCTGTAGGTCTGCTTTAAAGGGGCAGAGCACTGTGGATGACACTGTTAAAGGGTTATTCCGGTTACCATAAATATAACTTATGTTTTAGACTAACTCATCATCAATCATTACCTCATATAATGTAAATTTCACATATTTACCGTTCAGTAGTAATAAAAGATGTTTTCTTCCACTGCTACCCACTTTCCTCCTAAATTACTATGGCATCGACCTGTAATTCAGGCCATCTTCAAAAGAAGGACTTAAAAGCCCCACCCCCAGGTTCAACTAAGTCATGCCCCCGACTCAGTTAGGCCACGTCCCTTCCATGCCGCATTTAACCGGGATTGAAAAAATGAAGGTAAAAATCAACTTCTGTCATCTGCAGGGGAGGGAGGAGGGTGATTTCCTCCCTGCAGCTCATGCTCAGACTGCACAGTGCTGCTGTCTGAGAGTGAGCTGTTCAAAAGGACACCTCTGTGTTCATCCAGGCCCTGCACATAACAGAGGACAGGGAGTCTGAAAGCCAGACTGTCCAGCCTCCCCCCAACATGAAGCCGTGCCACTGGTCTCCATGATGCCACACCCCTAAACACGAGGCCACACCCTCGGTTCCATGAAGACACAGAGGAGAAGCTGTCTGAGTGTGAGCTACTGAAAGGGTGGACATTCCTGTGCCTGTCCAGGCCCTGAGCTGGACGGTGGACAGGGAGTCTGAAAGCCAGACTGTCCAGCCTAAAACCGGACTTCTGGCTTTAGGCTGGACAGTCCAGTTTTCTGGCTACCTGTTCTCCGTCCGACACAATGCCTGGACGGATGCAGGGATGTCCACCCTTTCAGTAGCTCACACTCAGGCAGCTTCTCCTCCGTGTCTTCACAGAGCCAGGGGGCGTGGCCTCATGTTTAGTGGTGTGGCTTCATGGGAACTGGGGGCACTGCTTCACGGGGGCATGGCTGGTGAGGTCTGGCTTTCTGGGGTAAAGACAGTGGCCACCCAAGCTGCTGTGGAGGTCACAGTTAAAGGGGAGGGCGCTGTGGATGTTACTGTTAAGGGGCGGGCTGCTGTGGAGGTCACAGTTAAAGAGGAGGGCACTGTGGATGTTACTGTTAAGGGGCGGGCTGCTGTGGAGGTCACTGTTAAAGGAGCGGTTACTGAAGAGGTCACTCTCGATATCTTTTTACGACACAGACACAAACATTAAATGAAATAGATTAAATATATGAGACAATGTCCTGGGAAGGTCTAAACATTTTAAAATCGATGAAGATTCTAAGTAAGTGCACATTTCTCATTAATCTTTTTACTATTCTCTTCTTACTATAAAGTCAGCCACAAGGAGCAGACAGTACACCTCCTCTGTACAATACTTTTCACAGTTTAGCACATACAGAAAACACATTTTGTACATAAAAGAAATAAATGAGCTCCACTCGAGATAATAAGAAAGACAATGGAGTGTTAGAACAGAGCCACCATCAAACTAACAATGCAATAATGAAACAGATTTTTTTTGTTGTTTCCCAGGTCTCCAGAAAATAAAGAATGTCATGTTGAATCTGTGAATACTTTGGAGAAAGATTCACTTAATAGCATATTTGTTCTAAATAATTCAGGAATAAAGGCACAAAATGTTCTTCTGTCAATGAAAGAACTTGGTTAGAGAGTCACAATGCCTTCTATCATCACCTGACTCAAACCTCAAAATGTCTGATTCATTGTCCCAATATACGAAGAACCTTTATGAACATTATACTTTACAAAAGGTGCCTTATGCACTTCCCATATTATTTTGATAACATGTCCAACTGGAGAGGGAAATGTTTTACAAAAAAAACGATATTGAATGATAATCTTTCTCTTAAAGCTGGCCACACACATTCAATAGCTGTCGGCCGAATTATCGTTTGGCCGACAGCTATCTCTACCGAGTACTGACTTCCACCCGAACAGGGTTGTCAACCAGAATTTTTCTTTTTCCTGGATAACTTATTCAGAAATTGTGGACAGCCAACATTTTTTAGGGACATTTTGGAAAACCATAACAAATTATATAGATTATAAGTAATACATGTAACGGGGAGCTGGTGGCATGCTCCTTCCTTGCAGCATTGCTGGCATCCCGCTTGTGAAGAGAGAGGAGGAGCTGGTGTCAGACACAGCCGGTGTCCTCATCTCCCTGGCTACCAGGGGGCAGGGAAAACCCGGCGGCACATGCTTCCCCAGCGTGGGCGGCATCCTCCATCCCCTAGGCAACGAGTAAAGGGGGATGTGAGCACCGACGTTGATGACTCAGAGCTCATCTGTGTTTCCTCTCCTGACAAGGGTCACGTGACGCTGTCCACGTCACGTAACCCACCAGCCTGGCCTATTTAAACAGCCAACCTGCTGGCCACAGGTTGCCTGTGATTGGTCTTTATACCTCACCAGCGTTTTACTGCATTGCAACTTCTGTTTATTGACCTCAGCTTGAGTTTGACTTCGTCCTTGTGATACCCCTTGTACTGACGTGACCTCCAGTCTTCTGATCTCGGCGTGAATTTGACTCTGATCCTGTGTTTTCCCTTTGTTCTGACGTGATCTCCTGGCTCTTGCCCTCGGTTTGGTAACATTTACGTGTCTGTGTTTTCTGTATTTGTTGTTTTCTCCCGTTGTTCCCCTTCCTGTAAGGCCCTGCACGTACATAAGCTAGGGACCGCTTGCACCCCGTCAGTTAGGACAGATCGGGCAAGTAGGTAGGCAAAATGGTGTGGGTGCAGCTCAGGGCTGTACTGTTCCCTATCATTCGTGACAATACATGTCTATAGGTCACTATACTGATAACTTATTACCAGCATTTACTGTGAGCTGTAAAATGATAATTACCACTAAAATAATCTAATGAAGTACCACCAGCCTCAAAAAATGATGGACACCTATTTTTACGGACTGTCCAGAAATTTCTGGACGGTTAGCAACCCTGCTCCCGATTCCTCCATACACATAGATGTTTGGCTCTGCTGAGTGTGTATGTGTATTTAAGAGGAAGAGAGAAAAAAGATTCAGGCAAAAATATTCATTTTGCCTTATCCTTCTTTCCTCCGTTATCATCTGTCAGAAGAGATTCGGGAGCTCCCCATACATATTAGACTGCCTGCTGTTCTCAACATTAAACTAATGTGTATGGGGCAATAGGGCATGTAACATTTAGAACAAATCAGTAATGTGCCAGTAGTGTAACTCTAGGAGTTGCAGTGGTTAAAACTGAAACTAAGTCCTGAGTAGTCTATAAGCCTTTACAACTACCAGGAGATAGCATGGCCCCCACAAATATATGGACCATTTCCACCTTTGATAGTGGAACAGGTTGTTTCCACAGTCAGCCACAATTGCTTAGTCTGTACCCAATAGAGCTCAATTACTTATAATAGGGTCCAGCGGGTTCCATTTTAGAATATAGCCTTAGCGGATCAAACTTCTTAGTTCAGAAGAAGCTCCTAGTCTAGGTAGTTTTGCAATCAAACAACAAGATGGATAAAGTGTCTTATTACCTACCAATAAACTTGGTACCCCTAGCCAGGCATCATTCCAAAAAGAGAAACCCAAAGACAGGCTACAAAACCATCAAAGAGTTCTAGCTATTTGCACCACCATGAGGCCACTACAGTACCAAAAGCTGAATGTCTCTGACAATAAATGTTTCATTGACAACCTGTGACCAGGACCTAATTGTGTCGCAGTTACATGAAATTAAATTATTTCTGCCAGTAAACAATATAAACCAGTCAAATAATTAGTCAAATAAAAAAATATATATAATTGTAGCAAGCCCATGTGGGAGCTGATGTAAAGGATAGGAGTGTTAGTGACCTTGATGAAGTCTTGTATCACGTTGTACTCCCTCAGACCATAGCTCCCTGGTGTTCAGTGCAGTGAAAGTGTAGACTGAAGAATCAGGCCAGAAGTAAACATATAACAGTGCAAAATGTAACGTGGCACAACCAAGGCAACAAATACAAAGTTCAGTCTCTGGCAGCATATGAGGAGGTATAATGAGTGTTGGATGTCTGCAATTCTGCGTTTTGGTGATAATGGCCTAGTGGTTGTTTGATGTTTGATAGGGGATGGATTCTAAGCTGTTGTCCTTCACTGTGTATCATTATCTGTAAAGCTGTATCTCGTCGAGCAGAGTGCTTCCTGTCAGGAATCTCTAGGTTTCACTTAAGGTTGTCTTTAGCAGTTATTGTTGCAGGAGAAGGGTATATGGTTCTTGAACTTCCCTCACAGGGTAAAAGATACAGTTCCTCCCCCAGAAGTTAGAACAGGACCTCTTCTGTCCTTTCTCCTCCTAGCTCTCCCTTATCTGTCTCACTAGACTGGAACATCCATGTAGTATACAGTTATAGAGTAAAGTTGATTAGCATGCCTATAGAAGTCTTTGGGTCTGTGAAAATGTGGTCTGTCAGTGGATTTCACTGACCATTGGTAGAAGATGCACCAGGTATGAAGTCATTTCAGGCATTTTTTCCTGAGAATTGAAAAATGCCTGAACATAAGCAAATGCTGCAAATTAGAGATGAGCGTATTTCTTGAAATTCATTTTGGGTGCAAAAAAATTAAATTCAGGCATGAATTGATTCTATCTGAATCAGAGAGAGAAACTAGCAACAATGCTCAGCAGACAGCTTTAGTTTCATAATTACCCTTTATCAGTTATGGGCAGAGAGAACTGACTTATTTGAGAGCCCTTAGTTAGGATCTAGGGGGCACTATTTCTCCTTATGGAGAGCTAGAAAGCGTCTAATAGGTGTGAAGAATATTGTAGGCCAGACAACACTTCTCTAGGTTTCTGGGAAAAAGGTATGGAAATTAGAATATCTTACATCTGGAGAAATTTAGCTTTCTTTGCTTTTTGGAAGGAAAGCTCATTTGCATATCGTTTAACTATTTTAGCCTACCTGTACATGGTGCAGATTTGTATAAAGAAAACAAATAAAAAAACTTGGAAATTTGCTGGTATTGTACAATGCTGATCTGAAGTGGCTGGAGGGTCATTTACATTGAGGTCTGATTGTGGGTCTGATCTAAGGTCTTATTGGGGTCTTATTAACATTGGGGTCTGATCTGAGGTCTGATTGAGGGTCTTATTAACATTGGGGGTCTGATTGGGGCTGTGAGCTAAGGTCTGAATAACATAGGGGGTCTTATTGCTGGTCTAATCTGAAGTCTAATGAAAAATATGTTTTTCTTATTGTCCTCCTCTAAAAACTGATGGGCCGGTGCATCTTATTGGGCAAAAAATATGGTATATATTTATTTTTTTCAAAATTAAATATATTCCATGTATGCAGTTTTTTCTCTATATTTTCATATAAGACTGGAAAAATGTTGAAAAAAAAACTATAAAAAACCTGGATATTAAGTGTCTGAAGAAAAAAAGGCAAATACAAACAAAAATCTCGCAAAAATCACTTTAAAAACTGTGTGAAGGAAGTCTTAAAGAGGTTGGCCCATAACTAGGATATGCCATCTACATCAGATAGTTGAGGGTCCCACCTCTGGTACTCATTCCTATGTCCAGAATGGCCCCAAAGTGAAATACAGCTATGGGACTGCCAGAAATAGCCGAGTCAGTGCTCTGCTATTTTCGGAACTACTATAGCGGTAAGCAGGGGGTGGCCATGCTTATGTGGCTTCTCTCTGTTCAATTTGGGACCCTGTTCTGGCGATAGGCGTACCTATCTGACGTTGATGTCATGTCCTCTCCTTTACCACCTTCCTGACATTGAAAGCATATCCTAGCAATGGAAATACCGTTTTGGGTCCTTCCTTTTACAGGAACCAAAAAGCAGACCAATTATTGGTGGTTTACATTTGTAGAAACACTCGTTCCCAATAGTTTTCCTGTGTAAAAGATGAGGGCAATCACTAGAGGAATGAGCAAACCCTCGTTCATCGGTTGATCCTGTGGTTCTATTGGTGCAAAAAAACATTGTTCTTGTGCAGCAGATCGCACAGTCTAAACAGTCATCTGCTGCCCAGGAACAAGGATTTTTTATTGGAACAACATAGTGATTGCTTGTCCTCATACAGCGAAGGAGATTGCTGCATGTTATCCTTCCCCTCATCTCCAATAACCTTTAGTAAATTATTGGGAACTTTTAGTTTGTCCCTGATAATTGCCTGATATATCAGTCCATGTAAAAACACCTTAAAAGTAGTCATTAAAGCTTCACAGGCATAGAAGATAATTTTACCAGTTCTTTTTGAAGTAAAGCAAGGCATTATTGAAGTTATGGCTTCTTACAAAGACCAAATGAGTATATAAATGGAGACTTGATGTAAACAGTCAAGCGCTAAGAGGAGAATTGCGTGAACAAATATCATTTTATCCCTTCTTCCTTTTTCCATGACAGGGGATTACTTTCACAGTGATATATGAAGAATTTACTCAGTGCTTTCTATGGTTACTCACAAAGTAATTACTAATTTCAGAAGGAGACTCCAGTTTAGTCTTTAGATCCTTTGTAGACGATGGAGAGGCTAACATGTAGCATATCGTCTTTTGATGGGGCTACAATGTCTCGATTCGCACTTAATGGAGTCGAGAATGAGAACTGCTTACGTCGTTTTATACATCGTCTTGAGAATGGCAAATATTTACAAGATTATAGGTGTTAACTGTCTGTCAGTATATGTTTAAACATTCGTGTATACAATCAAGGCCTTGACTAGTCAGACCACCCTGGTATGCAGACCACCCTTTGGTGGCCTCGTAACGCTTCACACAGGCTCCATTAATAATCTCCTAGTCTGTATAATTTGATGGGCCCGCTAATATAGACGGTGGCAACTTAATGAGAATTTTGCTTTTTCTCTTTGCGGACTTTACGTTCAGGCAGACTAGTGTAAACTGTTTTAGCAAAAGAACAATCCATTATGACATGAACAGACTGTAAAATGCTCTTTTTTTATTCATACACTTACTTAACATCAACCCTGGTTTTCTGTTCCATTTAATATGCCTGTAGCTAAACAAACACAACGAGACACAAGCTGGTATATAAAATTGACCCGTCTTGCTTGCCTCTGCTGTTTTAACTGGGAAAATTAAAATCTTTCTTTACACCTAAATAGTCATTTTTTAAGTAAGTTACACATGCTCTACAATTCAATCAATTCAATTTTTTTTCCCGTTCAGTTATGTAAAAAACTTTAGTAACTTTTTTCATTGATATCTGGGGATTTAATTTTATTACACTTTATTTTATTTTAGTATTTTTTTAAATAAAATAAAGAATGAAAAAAGGGGCATAGTCTGTTTTTCACATTTTTAATTGGTTTGTTAATAGCACAATGTGCAGATGAAATATTTTTTTTATTATGTCCCCTTTTATTATGTCCATAATTGTCATTTTGATATGTGGGGTGTATGGGTTATGGTGGCTGGGGGTAGAGCACGAAGCTGCGTGGCAGCTCATGGTAGACTTTTTTATTTATTTATTTAAGTTAGTTTTTTATTTTACACTTTGTGCCCAACTTGAGGTTATACAAGACCTATGGGGACATTTAAATTTAAATTTTTTTAATATTGATTTCTCCTGTAACTAGAACATTAATTAATTTAATTTAAATAATTTAAATGAATACAGCCCCCAGAGAAATATTATAACTGTACAGCACTATACAACCTCACTCCAGAGCTGATCTGGGTCTGATAAGCAGTTTGTGCAGAATCCCGACCCTCAGAGATCATATGATCGGTGGGACCAAAGCAGGACATTGCCACTTTCTGATCGCTATACACAGCACTCGTTCAGTGCTGTGTATAGAGTGATGGGGAAAACAGAAACAGTGAAAAACAATGATTAGCATGAAGCTGTGGTCTTGCCAGCGTGCAGTGGTATTTATCCGGCTGAATTCTGAAATGTTTGCCGGGTAGTGGCCGAATCTCCCCCAGACCCCATTATAGTCATAGGCTGGCAGGCATTCCAGCAACATCTGGCAATGCCGGATCCAGAGAGCTCTGGCAGACTGTTCTCTGCCGGAACATCCTGCTTCAAATCCTGCTGGCAGTTGCTGACAGTGTGAAAAAAGCTTAAAAATATACATTTTTAAAAACTATGTTTGCCTTCGGGAATGATTTTAAATGGCCACAAGCAACTGTCCTAGAATCTAAGTAGGACTGGATACCTACAGAATTCCTTAGAGGGTTGAGGGGGAAAGCCTTACTACACACTACACTGCTCTACAATAGATGGTAGTGATATGATCCTGCCTATGATATGCCATCATGGCTGAGCTGCCTGAAAGATAAACTCACCAATATATAGTGCATGCAAGTGCCCGAACATAGTGTGTAGAAAGGCCCGTCCACTCTGCAAGTGGAGGCCACCAGTCCTACTCACATTCTTGGACAGCTTGCTGGTGGCCATTTTAAGGAGAACCCTATTAAGTACCACAAAGGTACATGTACCCATGATTCTTTGATTGCATACTTAATGCAATGCACTACTCTCATAGTGCAGTGTATTAGGCCTGTTAGTCAGTATACTATTGGCAGCTAGCCTACTGGACTCTGTGCATGTCCCTGGTCCCTACACAAGACACACATTTCTGGGTACCAGGAACCCATTTGTCAAGCTATAGTCTTCATAATTACAGTAGATGGAGGTGACTTAGTTTATTCACTTGTCACTCACACATTCCATCAGAAGAGTGGCCAGTCACACCACAAACACTGGGGGATCACATATATATAGATATAAAAGTGAAATTTTGTTTGTAGACTTCATAGACTTCTACATGCTTTGATGGATCTCAATCAAACTTTGTACATATATTCTTCTTGATCCAACTTAAAATACTGGGGGTTGTAAAGTCCAGTTGACAGGTTTCTGGAAGGTTCTAATAAAGTCATGTGTTTTTGATGTAGCATGCATATTATAGTCTAATGTACTGTAACTGTACTGCTTCTTACTTGACCTCTCATCTCCCCTGTATTTCAGTCTGCCTCTCATCTCTCTACATATGCTATCTAAAAGACCGTTTTTTCCCAAAGTAAGCAATCACAGCAAAGCTTTAGATTTATGTCCACAGGTACCAATTGCAGCATAACTGAGGGCTTCTCAGTCTGCCTTTCATCTCCCTGTATGCGCTGTCTAAAAACCAAACTGTTTATTTCCCATAGTAACCAATCACAGCATAGCTTTAATTTTTATTACAGTGTTTCTCAGTCTGTCTCTCATCTTCCTGCGTGTTGTCAGAAAATAAGGTCCTTTGTGATTCATTTTTATGTCTGGTGAATCCAGAATGCCTCAAAAAAACAAAACAAACAAAAAAACAATAACAACAGGGCAATGTGATCAATGACTAAAGACTGTTTGGGAAGCCAGGACATCAAAGGCATTAGAAACCATGAAACAGCATGAGGCATGACTTGAAGTATTACGGGAAAGAGCCAGTACATCAAGGTCTGCAGAGACTGTTAAATGTCAAAGAAAAAACATAAATGATTTTTAAAAATAACAGTGGACATTTTTTACTTCTCTAATTGAGTCAAAGACAACAATGAGTATTTCTAGGTAAGAAATAGCATTAAATAGTTATATAGATAGGTATACACCAGGGTAACGCTGAGTATATATACTAGTAACATATAAATCTCCCATAACATCAATCATAATATCATGTTTTGTTTTGTTTTTTTTCTTTTCAGAGCTTTTCATCCCACACTACACAACCCGGAATATGTCAAGCCAAGAAGAAATGTGAGGAAGGACATATATGTAGCATGGACTTTTAATAGTGGCCAGCAAAAAAGTGATTCTCAGTCCACTTTTGTGGAGTTGGACGTATGTACGAGTTGCTCAAAAAATGGCACCCACAGACTGACTTTATACGGCGGCACCCAGATATTTTTCTTAGATATTCCACCAAATTCTGCAAGGAACTCATTATCTCGGCTCGCACTGACATGATGACATCATCATGCTGGCTGGGCGGGCGTGGTGACGTTATCACTGATAACACCATGCACTTCCAGCGTGATAACTTGGATGAGGTGAGTATGGATTTTTTTTTACTGCCATTTCAGGAAATTCGAATTCCACTTTGTTAACTCAACACTAATTTTCACCATCATTATGTGTAGGGTCTAAATAACTCTCTGGGATTTGAATTTTTCATCCGATCCCTTTTTATTCATTCAGAGTTTTTAATCATAGACAAATATAATCAGCGGACAAAATACTTTCAATGATGAAAAGTATTGTCTAGGGAAATTTGAGACAAATATGATTCTAATCAATAAATCAATTTAAGATTCTAAAACTGTTCTGAGTCTTAAAATAGTTAGAGCTAAGGAGATATGAATGCTTTAAGAACCCTAATTTCTACTACTGGAAATGGAAAATACTACAGTGTGTTTGTCTTGAAGAACTGTTGTAAGATAATTTGATGAACACTTCAGAATGAGCTATTTACGTTTTGGTTCTGAAAATAGATGGAGGAAGCACTAATGAGTCTTTGTCCTTAGATTCCTAATTGTGCAAAAGAGAAGAGTCTACAGTACACGGAAATTCATTCTTCATAGTGGTTGACATAAAGGATCTCTTTCAGGTTCTTTCCACTACGGATGTGTCTTAATAGCTGCCAACTTCATAAAAACTTTGCAAATTAGTTCTCATTGAAGCAAATTGTGCCTTTAATGCTTTAATGTGTATATGTCAGGACATCGATATTATTAGTGTAGATTAGTGATGATCGAGCACCGCGGATGCTCGGGTGCTCGGTTGCTCTGGCCGAACACTAGGTGGTGCTCGACTGCTCGGCCGAGATCCCAAGTATAATGGAAGTCAATGGGAGAAGACCAGGCACCCCCTGCTCTGCAGAGGGGAGGGTGTCTGGTTCATAGGAAAACGTCAGAAAATGGTGGAAACACTACCGAGAGATTAATCGCCAAAGAGAGTAAAACTAACCCTAAAATGTTCTTTAATTATATAAATGGTAAAAAGTATAAACCTGAAGGTGTCGGCCCCTTATGGAGTAATGAGGGGGGAGTTGCAGAGAGCGATGAGGAGAAAGCAAAGCTACTAAATATCTTTTTCTCCACTGTATTATGTATTAATAAACTGTCAGATGAAATGCAGAATATAAAAGTAAATTCCCCATTAAAAGTGCCCTGTCTGACCCAGGAAGAAGTACAGCTGTGTCTTAGATTAAAATAGACAAATCGCCAGGACCGGATGGCATACACCCCCGTATCCTAAGAGAATTAAGTAATGTCATCGCCAGACCCTTATTTCTGATATTTAAGGACTCTATGCTGACAGGGAGTGTTCCACAGGATTGGCGCAAAGCAAATGGTGCCAATATTCAAAAAGGGTCCAAAAACAGAGCCCGGGAACTATAGGCCGGTAAGTTTAACATCTGTCGTGGGTAAACTGTTTGAGGGTTTTCTAAGAGATGCTATCTTGGAGTACCTCAATGAAAATAAGTAAATTACTCCATATCAGCATGGCTTCATGAGGGATCGGTCATGTCAAACCAATTTAATCAGTTTCTATGAGGAGGTAAGTTCTAGACTAGACCGCAGCGAATCAATGGATGTCGTATATCTGGACTTCTCCAAAGCATTTGACACTGTACCACATAAAAGGTTAGTATATAAAATGAGAATGCTTGGCCTGGGAGAAAATGTCTGTATGTGGGTAAGTAACTGGCTCAGTGATAGAAAACAGAGGGTGGTTATTAATGGTACATACTCAGATTGGGTCACTGTAACTAGTGGGGTACCACAGGGATCAGTATTGGGTCCTATTCTCTTCAATATATTTATTAATGATCTTGTAGAAGGCTTGCACAGTAAAATATCAATTTTTGCAGATGACACTAAACTGTGTAAAGTAATTAACACAGAAGAGGACAGTACACTGGTACAGATGGATCTGGATAGACTGGAGGCTTGGGCAGAGAAGTGGCAGATGAGGTTTAACACTGACAAATGTAAAGTTATGCATATGGGAAGGAATAATGCAAGTCACCAGTACATACTAATTGGTAAAATATTGGGTAACTCTGACATGGAAAAGGACCTAGGAGTTTTAGTGAACAGCAAACTAAGCTGCAGAAACCATTGTCAGACAGCTGCTGCCAAGGCCAATAAGATAAGCAACACGCCTATATGTGCAGCGTCCACGCTCCTAGATATAGATGCCCAACGGCATAGTTAGGTTTAGCGTAGGACCTGCCTGACCTGAGACCACTGTGACGCTGGGTAGGTGGGCACAGATGTGCTTTGGTCTCAGATTTCATCATATCAGATTGAGTTTATACAGTATATTGTTTTCAGTATTGTTTGCATCTATTTTTGTGCACTAAAATTCTTTTTCTGTGATTTATTTTGATATATGTAGCCACTGACATCCACAATCATTATTATCACATCATGCAGGATGTTTTTTATCCTTTTGTTTCTGTTAGTTTTGCTTAGTTTATAACATGTACCTGAGGGAGTGGCATCTTCAGGTGTGAATGCGCTCTTAGCTTATCTTGAGTAGCATTCTTGTGCACTTTTGCTCTTCCTATCAAATTGAGCGTCTTGATTGCGTGGTACATATAGGTGTGTTTGCTCCTCCTCTCATTGGTTGCTGTATGCACATAGAGGTCACTAGGAGCAACACGCCTATATGTGCAGCGTCCACGCTCCTAGATATAGATTCCCAACGGCATAGTTAGGTTTAGCGTAGGACCTGCCTGACCTGAGACCACCGTGACGCTGGGTAGGTGGGCACAGATGTGTTTTGATCAAAATATATTGGCTAAGAGTCTCAGATTTTATCATATCAGATTGAGGTCTTAGTTTATACAGTATATATTGTTTGCATCTATTTTTGTGCACTAAAATTCTTTTTCTGTGATTTATTTCAATAAGATAATGGGTTGCATCAAAAGAGGCATGAGAACATAGTCCTGCCACTTTACAAATCACTAGTCAGACCACATATGGAGTACTATGTACAGTTCTGGGTTCCTGTGAACAAGGCAGACATAGCAGAGTTGGAGAGGGTTCAGAGGAGGGCAACTAAAGTAATAACTGGAATGGGTGGACTACAATACCCAGAAAGATTATCAAAATTAGGGTTATTCACTTTAGAAAAAAGACGACTGAGGGGAGATCTAATAACTATGTATAAATATATCAGGGGTCAGTACAGAGATCTCTCCCATGATCTATTTATCCCCAGGACTGTGACTGTGACAAGGGGACATCCTCTGCGTCTGGAGGAAAGAAGGTTTGTACACAAACATAGAAGAGGATTCTTTACGGTAAGAGCAGTGAGACTATGGAACTCTCTGCCTGAGGAGGTGGTGATGGTAAGTTCACTAAAAGAGTTCAAGAGAGGCCTGGATGTATTTTTGGAGGGTAATAATATTACAGGTTATAGTTACTAGAGATGGGTCGTTGATCCAGGAAGTAATTCTGATTGCCTGATTGGAGTCGGGAAGGAATTTTTTTTCCCCTAAAGTGGGGAAAATTGGCTTCTACCTCACAGGGTTTTTTGCCTTCCTCTGGATCAACTTATAGGAAAACAGGCCGAACTAGATGGACAGATGTCTTTTTTCGGCCTTATAAACTTTGTTACTACAGAAATGGTACGGGTACAGCATGGGGATGCATCTTGGACACCAAAGTCGCTGCTATTAACGATAATGTCCGACTATCGTTACGGAATGACAAAAATACCCCCAAAACCCAAGATAACATCGATTTTACAGGAAATATTGTGAGGAAACATATATTTACTTGTAAATTAAGTGCAAGTGCTGCCAAAAATTACACGGATGATACAACTGGTATATCACATAAAGGAGGGCCTCATTCACATTGTGGTATAATTGTGGGACTCCTACACTTATAAAGCCTATGCACAAATTGAAAGGGTTGCCAAAAATTACAAGGAACAGGCACTCCAATACCCCCTTTATTACACATAAAGGAGTGCTTCAGACACACCCTTGAAAAATTCGGATAGATGGCCTGCTGCTGACACTCAAAAAAAATAGGGATGATGTGCTGCTGCTGAGCTGACCGTGTAAAACATTATGTGTGACATGCAGCAGAGCTGACCATGCAAAACATTATGGGTGACATGCCGCTTAGCTGACCATCTAAAACATTATAGTTGAGGGCCTGCTGGTGAGCTGACTGTGTAAAACATTATGGGTGACATGCCGCTTAGATGACTGTCTAAAACATTATGGTGCAGGGCCTGCTGGTGAGCTGACCGTCTAAAAAATTATAGTTACGGACCAGCTGGTGAGCTGACCGTCTAAAAAATTATGGTGCAGGGCCAGCTGGTGAGCTGACCACCTAAAAAATGGTGGTACAGGCCCAGCTGGTGAGCTGACCGTCTAAAAAATAATGGTGCAGGCCCAGCTGGTGAACTTCGAGGGCAGCCTAATAAGCAGTTTCATATGATGGAGGATGAGGAGGAAGAGGACGAGTAGAGGAAGGGTACATGGGAATACAGTGTATTCAATGCACCCTAAAAGCCACATTTAAGGTTCCTTCATGTTAAGCCGCTTTCCTCTGGTGGAGTAGAGAAGTCAGGGGCAATCCAGACCTTGTTCATTTTGATAAGCGTCAACCTGTCAGCATTGTCAGTTGACAGGCGGATGCGCTTATCAGTAATTATGCCCCAGCGGCACTAAATACCCGCTCAGACAAAACGCTGGCGGCACGGCATTCCAGCACCTCCAAGGCGAAGAGCGCCAGTTCGTGCCACATGTCCAGCTTAGACACCCAATAATTATACGCCACAGAGGGATCGCTGAGGACATTGACACGGTCAGCTAGGTACTCCTTTAATATCTTCCAAAACCTTTCCCTTCTTGTGACACTAGGCCGCTCATCAGGGTGAGGGTGCTGGCGGGGTGTCATGAAACTGTCCCAGGCCTTGGAGAGTGTCGCCCTGCCTTTGTTGGAACTGCTGTGTGTTCCCCTCGTCTCCCCTCCTCGGGTGGCCAAGGAACTACGTACTGTGCCGCCCGCGTTGTCAGATGGAAATTTTTGGAGCAATTTTTCGACAAGAGCCTTCTCGTATTGCAACATTTTATTTGTCCTCTCCACCACAGGAATGAGAGCTGAGAAGATCTCTTTGTAGCAGGGGTCGAGAAGGGTTAACAACCAGTAATCGGTGTTGGCTAATATGCTTATAACGAGAGGGTCACGGGTAAGGCAGCATAGCATGAAGTCAGCCATGTGTGTCCCAACAGACAAGACTTCGCTCTCCCCACCAGGAGGATGACTCTCAATATCCTCCTCTTCCTCCTCTTCGGCCCATCCACTCCGAAGAGATGGTGTAAACGTGGTATGGCTACCCTGTGTAGCGGTGGCAACCGTCTCCTGCTCCTCCTCCTCGTCCTTCTCCTCCTCCAATTCACGCTGAGAAGACGAACCGAGGGTAGTTTGGCTATCACCCTGTGTAGGGTCTTCCCCCATTTCCACCTCTTTCACACGCAGAGCGTCGGCCTTTATTGTGAGCAGTGAGCTTTTTAGTAGACACAGAAGTGGGATGGTTACGCTGATAATTGCATTATTGCCGCTCCCCATCTGTGTAGATTCATCAAAGTTGCGTAACACCTCACAGAGGTCAGACATCAATGCCCCCTCATCGCTTGTGAAGAGCGGAAGCTGACTAGAAAGGCACCGACCGTGTTGCAGCTGGTATTCTACTACTACCCTCTCCTGCTCACAAAGCCTGCCCAACATGTGGAAGGTGGAATTCCAGCGCGTGCTCAGGTCGCACAGCAGTCGGTGAGCTGCAGCGTTGCCAGGCCGGCTGAAGCTGTAGGTGACTTCCAGAAATGGGCACACAGGCGACGCACCTTCACCAGTAGCTGAGGCAAATTGGGGTAGGTTTTCAGAAACCGCTGAACCATTAAGTTGAGGACATGGGCCAGGCATGGTATGTGTGGGAGGTTGAAAAAGCTGACAGCGAAACGCGCGTTGGGGTGGTGATTGGTGTGGAGTATCCTGTGGCGTTTGTCAGGGGGTCAGTATTGTGATCGTTAATTGCTGTATTACATTCATTTTATCATTGCTATTGTATTGTTTCACTGCTGATCCCATTTACTTATGCACTTGCATTTTATACTGCCAGGTTGATACCCCACCTTTTCTAGTATATTTTAATTGTTTTTATACTGTGTGTTGCTAATCATGTAATTTGTGATAATAAATAAAAGGATTTTCATTATATCAAGTGTGCAATTTTCTGGTTGTAGTACAATCCATAGATATATTGGTTTCATGTGTGGGAGGTTGGCCAGCTCCAAAGCCGCCACCAAGTTGCGGCCATTATCAGATACAACCATGCCTGGCTGTAGGTTGACTGGCGAGAGCCACAGCTCAGCCCGTTCCCTTATGCCCTGCCACAGCTCTGCGGCAGTGTGCTGTTTGTCACCTAGGCAAATAAGCTTCAGCACGGCCTGTTGCCGCTTCCCGACTGGTGTGCTACACTGCTTCCAGCTACTGACAGAAGTTGGACTGGTGCTGCAAGATGGCAATTCTGCATGGGAAGTGGAGGAAGTGGTGGAGGAGGAAGAGAAGAAGGGGTTGCAACCGCTACTGTAGGTGGCAGCGGAAATCCGGACGGAAGTATGGCCGCAATCCTCGGCATGGGTAGTACCTGTGCCATCCCAGGGTATGACTCGCTCCCAGACTCCACAACATTCACCCAGTGTACCGTCAGGGAAATGTAGCGTCCTTGCCCAGAAGCGCTTGTCCATGTGTCAGTTGTTAAGTGGACCTTGCCAGTAACTGCATTGGTCAGGGCACGGGTTATGTTTCTGGACACATGCTGGTGTAAGGCGGGATGGCACACCGGGAAAAATAGTGGTGGCTGGGGACTGCATAACGAGGAGCAGCCGCCGCCATCAAGCTGCGAAAAGCCTAAGTGTTCACCAGCCTAAACGGCAACATTTCCAGGGCCAGCAATTTTGAAAGTTGCGCATTTAGAGCTATGGCCTATGCCTGGGGTAAGGACATTTGGATGCTGCGCTGGGACATTGAAGTGGACGTGCTGGCTGATGGTTCCTGTGAAGGTCCAGAGCCATCTGGGCCTGCGTCTTGGACAGCAGGTAACAGAAGGGAAGAGGAGGCAGTGGTGTGACCTGCAGACACAGATCATGGATCCAGGAGTTCGGCCCACCTATTAGGGTGCTTTGCTGCCATGTGGCGGATCATGCTGGTGGTGGTTAGGTTGCTGGTGTTTATGCCCCTGCTCATCTTGGTACGGCACAGGTTACAAATTACAATCAGTTTATCGTCAGCACTTTCCTCAAAAAAACACCAAACTGCAGAACACCTAACCCTTGGCAAGGGAGATTGCCGCAAGGGGCTGCTCTGTGGAACAGTTGCGGGCCTGGTTGGCGTGGCCTGCCTTCTCCATTTTGCCACCCCACTGCCTCTTCCAACCTGTTGCGGTGCTGCGGATCCCTCCCCCTCTGCACTGCTGTCCTCGCTATGCTTGCCACCTTCCCAGGTTGGGTCAGCAATTTCATCGTCCACCACCTCCTCTTCCACATCCTCATTCTGGTCCTCCTCCTGACATGGTGAACTAACAAAAACCTGACTTAACTGCGTCTCATCCTCATCATCCACCTCTTGAAGCACTAGTTGCCCTTGACTTATTGGCAACTGTGTCTCATCATCATCATGCACCTCGTGAGACGCTACTTGCCGTTCCCCACCGTCATCTTCTTCAGATTGTGGATGCTCATGAGTTTGGGAATCAGAGCACAATATCTTCTCATGTCCCACTTCAAGCGGCCTTACCGAGAGGCCCCAGCCAAGGAACGGTGATAAAAAAAGCTCCTCGGAATATCCGAATGTGGGATTACTTCTTTGCCCAGACTCTGCATGGCGTAAGGAAGAAGGATCAGGGTGAGGATGCGGTTGCCCAGACTCTTGGCTACTGAGACTGGACTTTGTGGAAGAGTGGGTGGTGCTTAACCGACTGGAAGCATTATCAGCTGAAATCCAACCGACTACCTGCTCGCACTGGTGAGGCGACAAGAGTTGTGTCTTGTGCCGCCCTGCAAACTGTGACATGAAGCTAGGAGTTTTGGATGACTTTCTTTCTTGGGCTATGCCAGCAGGCACAGTTTCACCGCGCCCAGAGCCATGGCCTCTGCGTTCACCATCAGCAGCACGCCCACTTCCCTATCCCTTTCTGCTTGCCTTGCGCATATTATATAGTATATATGCAACTTTGTCACAAGTACAGTAGTGTAGATTTTTATTAAGTGTATGATCAGAAAAATTTCACCAAATGTCAAATATTTAGAATGCGCAAACGTTATGGACCAGCCACAAATGAGGAACAGCAGCCTAAATTAACGGAAGAAAAAATAACAACAGATGTCAGGTATATAGACTTTTGAAATGTGGAAAACCACTTTAAAACTTAAAACCAAACCCGAGTTCAGTTTCAAGTTTTAAAGTGATTTTCCACTTTAAAAATTAACTACCGAAGTTATTCAACGAAGCTGATTAACTTTCTTCGGCTCATCGGAGCCCATTCTAATATTGTACAGAGACAGATCTCCGTACAGTATTATTCCGAAGTTTTGAGGAAAGCGACTTCAGATGAAGCATCCAAAGCTCATTTCACTCAGCACTAGTGGGGGGCACTACTGCTGGCCCACCCTGAGTGCCGACTTTCAGACACAAGCACTTTTTAGCAAAATATTTCTTACAATCATTTCTTATACAACATTAACTTCCCAAAATCAATAGTATCAGACCACAATTTCACTCCAATTACAGAATCATGGATTAATAGAATTACTTATGTGAAAAACAATGTGAACAACCCAAAATCAGTAGTATCAGACCGCTATTTCACCACCAATAACAGAATCAAGCATTGATGGAATTACTTATGTATAAAAGAATATGAATAACCCAAAAACAGTAGTATCAGGCCGCAATTTGGCCCCAGTAACAGAAACATAAATTAATGGAATTACTTATATAAAAAACAAAGTGAACCCCCCAAATCAGTAGTATCAGGCCGCAATCTCACCCCCAATAACAGAATCAAGGATTAATGGAATTAATTATAAAAGAATATGAACAACCCAAAATCAGTATTATCAGACCACTATTTTTTTTTGTTCTTGTTTTTAATTTTATCTTTAGATATGTATAATATCGCAATTTTATCCGAATTACAGAATCAAGGATTACTGAAATTACTTCTATGAAAAACAACGTGAACCCCCCCAAATCAGTAGTATCGGACCACAATTTCACCCCAATCACAGAATCAAGGATTAATGGAATTACTTATGTAAAAAAGAATATGAACACCCCAAAATCAGTAGTATTAGATCACTTTTTGTAACCCCAATTAGTGCATCAAGGTGTAATAGAATTGCTCCTATTACCCAAGTGTTACACTGTTCAATTGGTCCCTGCTCTCTCCCTGTAGTGTGGATGAGGCTGAGTGCAGACTTATGGAAGAAAATATAATTTTTAATTTTTTTTATTTTAGCACAAGGCCGTTACATAACACAATGTGAAAAGGTGAAAGGGATTGAAGACTGCATGTGTTTCATTTTACTAAATGCTACATTTTTACACATGTTATGTTCTTTGTTTCAGAAGATGTTCTTCCTTGGCAAAAAAAAAAAAAAAAAAAAAAAAAAAAAAACACATTTCAATAGTAAAATCCATTTATCTTGTTTTTGTGCGGTGGGATTACTTCTATTTTTGTAGATTAGTCCAAGCAATATACTGATGACATCCTAGCATGTACAGTCATGTCTATTTACAATCCACATTATTTTCCATAGTTTCTGTAGACTGTTTGGTAAAATAATTTCAAGCTGGCACCGTTCACAGCAGATTGATTACGTGGCCCCTGACTTTGTTGCTTTTGAAGTCTAGAATCTCAGTCTGCAGTGCATGCGTCTATGTAAAGGGAGAAAAATAATAGGACGCCTTTCAGACAGTATCTAATATGCTCTTAACTTCTTGTCCTGCATAATGGTTTTATTAAGATGATGCAGTATTCTTCTATTTGCCGTGAAAACTCAGCTCTGTGGTGCTAATCAGGATCATATGGAGGGTAAACGTCACGTACAAAGTCAGAGAATGGAAACTTTGATAGACGACAGATGAAATGGCGATAGATCTGTTGCCATAGTAAAAGGACAAAAATCAACACAAAATCCGTAATGTTCTGTTTGAGATCTTTTTCTCTTCTAGTTTTGGTTGAAGCTAGCACCATAGGCATAACATAAA
The DNA here is from genome assembly GCA_900303285.1 of Rhinella marina. Classification (NCBI taxonomy): domain Eukaryota; kingdom Metazoa; phylum Chordata; class Amphibia; order Anura; family Bufonidae; genus Rhinella; species Rhinella marina. The sequence continues at coordinate 29,375 of ONZH01014058.1, read as the reverse complement.
GCATCTTAGTCCCAATGCAAGAACACTAGCCGGCCCTCAAAAGATCACATTGCTAGTAATACCAATACTGTCATATGGGGAAGGTACCTTTTCTGCCTTCTCAAGTTCTACGACCTAGATGCATCGGAAACCTCTGCGCCCCCTATAGGTGCACCCCTCACTAGAGCATGCATTTCATAGAAAGTTGTCATAGTAAATCGGCCTTCTTGCTACTTACCAAGCACAGCGTTGTACATTGTATAATTGATGTGCTTGGTATTTCAACTGCCCCTAAGCCATGTGACCATGGCAGCACTCACCAGAGCATCAAACATCTGATTGTTGGGGGTTGGGGGAGTCTGATCCCCATTAATCAAATACTGATGACCTATCCTGAGGATACACCATCAATCTCAAAATCTCTGAGAACCTATTTAAAGGGCTTGTCCAGGAACTGAGTTTTAAATTAAAGAGGACCTTTCACCGCTCCTGACATGGCTGTTTTAATAGCTTCATGCATTCCCCATGTAATAACAATTCTGGAACATCTACCGTATTTTTCGCCCTATAAGACGCACTTTTTTTGCCCCAAAAGTAGGGGGGAAAATGCAGTGCGTCTTATAGGGCGAATACAAGTGAGCGCTTCCATAAGGAAGCGCTCACTTGTACGTAGGGACCCCCATCAGACCTCAGATCAGCCCACCCAGCCACTTAAAGACCATACTTACCTGTTCTGCGCTGCCGCTGCCGTCCGGTCCCACGCTCCGCGCTCCTCTCTCTTCCCTGCCGGCACGCACTATGACCTGACGCTGCAGCGTCAGCGTCAGGTCATAGTGCGTGCCGGCAGGGAAGAGAGAGGAGCGCGGAGCGTGGGACCGGACGGCAGCGCAGAATAGGTAAGTATGGTCTTTAAGTGGCTGGGTGGGCTGATCTGAGGTCTGATAGGGGCACAAGACACTGATCTGAGGTGTGAAGGGGCACAAAACGCTAATCTCAGGTCTGATGGGGGCACAATATGGTTATATGAGGTCTGATGGGGGCACAATATGATAATATGAGGTCTGTTGGGGGCACAATATGATAATATGAGGTCTGTTGGGGGCACAATATGCTAATCTGAGGTCTGTTGGGGGCACAATATGCTATGTTATGTTATGATATGTTGCTCTGAGGCCTGATGGGGGCACATTCTGCTGATTTGAAGTATGATGGGGGCACATTCTGCTGATCTGAGGTCTGATGGGGGCACATTCTTCTGATCTGAGGTCTGATGGGGGCACATTCTGCTGATCTGAGGTCTGATGGGGGCACATTCTGCTGATCTGAGGTCTGGTGGGAGCACAGTGAGATGGTATGGGGGCACAGGGGGCTGATATGGGGGTCTGATGTGATGTCCTTAAATTTATGGGCAGTCTGATAAGAGGATCTGCTGAAAAATATTTTTTTCTTATTTTCCTACACTAAAACCTAGGTGCGTCTTATGGGCCGGTGCGTCTTATAGGGCGAAAAATACGGTACTTTTATATCTCTATGTTGTGCCATTCCTTTATTATTTCTACTTAAAGTTATGAATGAATTGTCAGCAGTCTGCAGTAAGGGTACAGAGGGGTGGTAACTAGAGTTGAGTGAACGTGCTCGTAACGAGCACTGTACTGCTCGGATCCCCTGCGCTCGCATGGGAGCAGCCATCCGGATCCGTCCTCCTCACCCGACTGCAAGTCAGTGGGAACGGATCTGTGTGTCATACCAAACGGATCCGCCGCCCTTGATTTACAGTCAGGTGAGGACGGATCTGGATGCCTGCGGCCATGCGAGCGCAAGGGATCCGAGCGCTACAGTGCTCGCTACGAGCACGTTCGCTCAACTCTAGTGGTAACTATTTGGGGGTGTGTCCCTGCACAGTCTCATTTTAGCCAAGAAGTGATGCGATTATCAGACCGTGCAGGGACACCCCCCCCCCCCAACTGGTTACCTCCCCTCTGTAACCTTACTGAAGACTGCTAGCAATTCATTCATAACATCTAGTAGAATGCTGGCTGTCAGGGGGAGGGGGGGCTGGACTCCTTACGATGCCCACATTTTACGGAATGCAATTATTGCAATAACTTACTGTATATGTGAGTTGTACCAGAGATGAGTTATCACTTATGATATATTTTCTTCATCTTCTGGTACCCCAGTTGAAAAGCACCTAGATGTCTGCTGTGCACCGGTGCCAATACGTCTGACCAGTGACGGACTGGGGTGCCTAGGGCCCACCAATAAAATTTAATTTGGGGTCCCACCATATGGATACATTCAGATATTACCTGCTCACACAGCAGCAACATGCCACCAGTTGATTGAATATAGGGGTTCCTGCAGCAACTATGAGAAAGTAGTTCCTGGGTAGAGGACACGGGTAGCTTTCCTCTATACCTAGAAGTCATCTTAGCTCTGATCGTGTCTATGATAATAAATTGAGCAGTTTCTGTAATAATCTATCAAGCTTTTATATGAACATAGGCTGGTTGAGGTGCTGTATATAATATGTATGTAGTGCAGTAAGTCTATTGTGTTACGTGCCACTTGTGCAGGGAGTGCGAGACTAGGGGCTCACTTTGCTTAGGGTCCCTCCGGGGGATTCACCTATACCTCTGTGGGCCAGTCCAAGCCTGCGTCTGATGAGTCAGGCATTAACATGAGGCTTTAGTGTCCTGTCCAGGAAATCTCATTACCACTACTTTGTTAGCGGGAGGATGCTAATTAGAATCCTGCCAAAAGGTGGTTGTGCATTCTCCTCTACAGGTCCAGACAGCATAGCATTCTACCGAAAGTATTAAAGAAAGGCATAAAAGTATATAAAATCACACGACATTGACGTAGATAATGTGCCTTTCTTACAGTCATAAAAACAAAATCCAAAAAGAACAGCGGCAGAATTGTGTTTTTGCAGGAAAAAAAATTTGTCTGTGTCCTGAAGGGATTAAAGAGAACTTGTCATCTCTCCTGACATGTCTGTTTTACTTGGATTCCCCATGTGATAATAATTCTAGGGCATCTATTCTTATCACTCTTTTATGCACCAGTACGCTGTTACTCCTTATTTGCCTGTAATAAAGGTCCAGATGGGTCTTACCACTAGTCTGACACTAGCAGCACTGATTGGTTAGTGTCAGACTGCAGGAACATGCCCCAAACTGATAATGTCAAGATAGACCGTTACTGCCGACTGCTGGCACTTTCTAAACATCTAGAAGGAATAATAGAGGAATGACACACCACAGAGTATAAGAATAGATGCTTTAGAACTGTCATTAAATGGGGAATGCAAGTGGTTACTAAAACAAACATGTCAGGAGAAGTGACAGGTCCTGTGTAAGGTAACCTGTCATGTTGACCATGGTGTCTGAGCTGAAGGCAACATGTTATAGAGCAGGAGAAGCTGAGTAGGATGATATATAGCTTTGTTGGAAAAAATTCAGAATACTTTGTATTTTATCCATTTATATCCGTGCTCATTCTGGGCTCATAGAGAGAAGGCTGTCAATCACTGATAGGACCGCCTCCTGGACTTCAAAGCCCAGAATGAGCACGGACTAGTGTTGAGTGAGCATGCATGGCCGAACTTGCTGTTCGGTCAAGCATGCCTACGCTTGGTTCCGCTCGGTGTTTGGTCGAACACCGAGTGTACTCGAGCGCAATGCTCAAGTCTCTTCCTCGCACTGTAATGTTGATTTGTATGCTAATGCGTACGAATTTGTATGCTAATGCGTACAAATTCAGTTAATTAGCATACTTTTACGAGTGAAAGGAGTAAAAGAGGAGAAGTCGCGATTCTGACCTTTTTCTATTAACCAGACACCCTCCTCTCTTCCGAGCAGGGGTTGCCTGGTTTAGTCCCATTGACTAACATTATGCTCGAGTGCTCGGCCAAGCACTCGAGCAACCACTAGTGCTCGGCCAGAGCACCCGAGCATACGAGCACAGAGGTGCTCGCTCAACACTAGCACGGTCATACAGTACAGACCAAAAGTTTGGACACACCTTCTCATTCAAAGAGTTTTCTGTATTTTCTTGACTATGAAAATTGTAGATTCACACTGAAGGCATCAAAACTATGAATTAACACATGTGGAATTATATACTTAACAAAAAAGTGTGAAACAACTGTAAATATGTCTTATATTCTAGGTTCTTCAAAGTAGCCACCTTTTGCTTTGATTACTGCTTTGCACACTCTTGGCATTCTCTTGATGAGCTTCAAGAGGTAGTCACCTGAAATGGTTTTCAGTTCACAGGTGTGCCCTGTCAGGTTTAATAAGTGGAATTTCTTGTGTTATAAATGGGGTTGGGACCATGAGTTGTGTTTGGCAGAAGTCAGGTGGATACACAGCTGATAGTCCTACTGAATAGACTGTTAGAATTTGTATTATGGCAAGAAAAAAGCAGCTAAGTAAAGAAAAACGAGTGACCATCATTACTTTAAGAAATGAAGGTCAGTCAGTCCGAAAAATTGGGAAAACTTTGTAAGTGTCCCCAAGTGCAGTCGCAAAAACCATCAAGCGCTACAAAGAAACTGGCTCACATGAGGACCGACCCAGGAAAGGAAGACCAAGAGTCACCTCTGCTGTGGAGGATAAGTTCATCCGAGTCACCAGCCTCAGAAATCGCAGGTTAACAGCAGCTCAGATTAGAGACCAGGTCAATGCCACACAGAGTTCTAGCAGCAGACACATCTCTTCAACAACTGTTAAGAGGAGACTGTGTGCAGCAGTCCTTTATGGTAAAATAGCTGCTAGGAAACCACTTCTAAGGACAGGCAACAAGCAGAAGAGACTTGTCTGGGCTAAAGAACACAAGGAATGGACATTAGACCAGTGGAAATCTGTGCTTTGGTCTGATGAGTCCAAATTTGAGATCTTTGGTTCCAACCATCGTGTCTTTGTGCGACGCAGAAAAGGTGAACGGATGGACTCTACATGCCTGGTTCCCACCATGAAGCATGGAGGAGGAGGTGTGATGGTGTGGGGGTGCTTTGCTGGTGACACTGTTGGGGATTTATTCAAAATTGAACCAGCATGGCTACCACAGCATCTTGCAGCGGCATGCTATTCCATCCGGTTTGCGATTAGTTGGACCATCATTTATTTATCAACAGGACATTGACCCCAAACACACCTCCAGGCTGTGTAAGGGCTATTTGACCAAGAAGGAGAGTGATGGGGTGCTACGCCAGATGACCTGGCCTCCACAGTCACCAGACCTGAACCCAATCGAGATGGTTTGGGATGAGCTGCACCACAGAGTGAAGGCAAAAGGGCCAACAAGTGCTAAGCATCTCTGGGAACTCCTTCAAGACTGTTGGAATACCTTTTCAGGTGACTACCTCTTGAAGCACATCAAGATAATGCCAAGAGTGCAAAGCAGTAATCAAAGCCAAAGGTGGCTACTTTGAAGAACCTACAATATAAGACATATTTTCAGTTGTTTCACACTTTTTTGTTAAAGAGGACCTTTCACGGTTTTATCTTTAAGTAACTAAATACCTTTACTGGCCGGAAACCCCCCGCTGATGCTGGCTCACGGTCCGGTTTTTGAAAATAGCGCTCCTGCACCCCGCTGTGCCCCCCTGTAGTTCTCCCGCTCAGTATGCTATTACTGAGCATCGGAAAAGGGAGGAGGAGATGCCCGGGTTTCTTAATGGGCGTCTCCTTCTCCCTGGCTGTGCCGCGATCCAATCACATCGGAGAGCGTCACAGCCAGGGAGAAAAAAACTGGCTGTGCCCTGCCAGTAAAGGTATTTAGTTACTTAAAGATAAAACCATGAAAGGTCCTCTTTAAGTATATAATTCCACGTGTGTTAATTCATAGTTTTGATGCCTTCAGTGTGAATCTACAATTTTTATAGTCATAAAAATACAGAAAACTCTTTGAATGAGAAGGTGTGTCCAAACTTTTGGTCTGTACTGTAAATAGATAAAATACAAGTTATATTGAATCTTTTCCTACAAAAACATACAGTATATCAATTTGCTCAGCTTTTCCTGCTCTATAACAAGCTACCTGCAGATTATTTTGCATTTTTCATGGTGACAAGTTCACTTTAAAACCAGATAGGCTTAAAAATATTTTAGCAATTTCTTTTAAAATAATGTGAGAAATAATTGCAGGTTTTGAGTGTTTATATGGAAATATGGCATAAACAACAAATATCATTCTACATTCTACTGCACTCATTCAACTCCATGGTTAACATTGGGCCAGTTACTCTGCAAGCATACAGATGTATCAAATGTCAACTTGTCACAATGCATTAGATATACAGTTTCAGCAAACTTTAAGTTGGTACTTCATGTAACAAAAGCTCTTGAAAAAGTCAAGAAAAAGTCTATTTAAAGGAATTGTCCGGTTTATTTATATTGACCTATCCTCAGGTCATAGTATCTTCCTCTTTGTCCTCAACAATAATGTGGCTCCTATCGTCAGGGGGAATTGCGGACTACTCCTATTACTACTGCCAGATGGCTGGTGTAGCTGTTACTACTAGCCACATTGAGGCCAGGGCCATTTGGTTTTGCACTCTTCTGTTTTCCAAGCATTTTACTATGAGCCTTATAAATGAAAACTCACAGGTTTCCTATAAGTGAAAGTCACAAGTTTGGTACAGAGATTATTAAACGGTACTAGCAAAATTGCAAATGTTTTTTTCAATAATATAAAGACAGAGGCGCAATTAAATGCCCCTCTCCTTCTACAAACACACTGCACACTGGTATTGACAATGTACTATTCTAAAATGTGTTTGACCTACACAATATTTTGCAGTAATAGAATGTGTTCACTAGCATGGGTATAGCTGCACTTTTTGCAGTAAAGTCTTTTAATTACATGGTCTTTGTTAAGCCAAAAGAAAAGAGCACATATGGTGCATATTATTTTACAGTTATACATTGTTTCAAACACTAATGACTAGAGATGATCGAATTGATTCTAAACAAATCAAATTCGACTTAAATTTTGTAAATATTGGATTTTTATTTGAACCCAATTTTTTTGTTTCGATTTGGGCAAATTTTGGTGAGTTTAGAGACTAGACAGAATAAATTTGAATTCTGGGAGACCTCAGAGTGTCATGCACAAATTTTTAGGATGATTGGAACATTTTCCATTCAGGTAGAATCAATTCAGACCCCGATCAAATCCGAATCAAAGATATCTCTACTATTGACCATTTCAGTCACCATAAGTCCCCTCATTACAGTATAAGGTTCTATAACTCCTAGCATCCTTAGAGACATAAGAGAACAATCCTCTGCAAATGATTAGAAGGAGGTATATGAGAACATTGTGATATTATATAACATCACTTAAGAATACATCAGGAGTGCAGTTAATCCATGAAGGAGGAGGATGGGGAAGAGCAGAGGAGAGTTTACGGCTAATTATTTAATTTTACTGTTTTTCTCCTCGAAGCATAAGAGCTCGCTCCAGGCAATGAACATAAAATATAGCTTCTTGAAAGGTTACAGAAGTTTACATGTTAGGAAGTTAATTTGTTTACGAGGAAAGAAAAATATTGTGCAGTAAAAAGGACGGCAGAAGAATATTTCATGGTATTTTGATGATGGAGGAGCAGCTATTCTTGAACTCTGCTGATATTGTTTTGTACCTGATAAGTATTCATTGTGCACCATCTGTTACTTCTACTGAAATGTTCTTCTTTTTGAGATTTGCCCCCTTGACTAGCTCTTTTAAATTTTTATGGCAGCAAATACTGTTTGGCATTTTTTTTCAAATAGCAGGTATACATCAAATAAATGCTGAAGACCCCCGAAAAATTGCGGCTAAGGCTAGGAGTGTTATAAAATAAATAGAGAAACCTTAGTTTTTGGCTCAATCTCCCACCATTCCAGTACCACCATTCTGGGGTTCCTGGCAGTCTATGCTTCTGCTACTGCAGTAATGCATTGCCTGAATACTCATGTGACCTCAACTGGACTCAGTGGTCATCTGTGATAGTCTGGCATATCATCAATGCAGTGCTTTTCTCTCTGCAGCTATGACTATCTGTTTTCCTCATGTGACTGCTGAGGCCGGTGACTGGCAACAGCAGTCACATGGAGTATTTTACATTTCATCAATGCACTGGTGAAAGCATAGGTAGTAGTGATGTCGAAACAGTGGGGGAAAAGATGAGTAAGGTTATTTTATCGCATTCCCATGTTCCTCACGATTATTTGGGGTCCCAGTCCCAAAAAACCCATATAAAGAGGTTTTGAAGCACACTTAGGGTACATTCATAAGACCATATTTCTGGGTCCGCATCCGTTCCTCAATTTTGTGGACCCATTCATTTCTATGGGGCCGCAAAAGATGCAGACAGCACACTGCATCTGTAGTTCCGTTCCGCGGCCTTGCAAAAAAGATAAAGCATGTCCTATTCTTGTACGCCATCCTGGACAAGAAAAGGCATCTCCATCATAGGGCCGGCCATATGCTATCATTATAAAAATCCTGGACAACCTCTTTAACTAGGAACCCATTTCTCATAGCATAGCATATCAGAATTATATGTGTCTGCAGGCCGAGGACATTTAAGCAAGTTGTGTAATTTTAAGGTGACTTATGTTTCTCCCTTCCTCAAGCTTAGCTGGCACATCGTGTGCATCTATGACCTGATTATTTTTATCACTGATGGTTCAGTTGTTTTAACCTTTTAATTCTTTTATCCTACCTGTAAAGCTAATCTTGCATTGACATCCTGGTGAGCTTATGCTGGGCTTGTCCTTGTGGCTAGTAAGGATCATACATTAGTTTAAATAGTGTTTTTAGTATAATTGTTTTTTACAAGTGTTGTATATGATTTATTGTAGTCTGATAAAAATTTGTTAGATTATCCATTTTAGCTGCTACAGAACCTTTTTTGGGAGAGAAAATGAAAACTTCATGGTAGTTACTTTCTGAATAACCTGACAGCAATGAGATGGTGATACAGTGGCAGACACAGCTTTAGGCAAGAGCAGCACTTTTTCTTGAGGTAATTAATATTTTCCTACAGTGTTCCCTCATCTTGTCACTTAGTAGCCTAAGGGGTTTTCCAAGACCCCCAATAAATGAGTTGACCCCTGGGAATATTCTAAAATAAAAAAGAAACCTTACCTGCTCAAAACCTTAACTGCTCAAATCCAGTGCCACCACTCCAGTGCTTCTAGTAGTGGTTGTTTACGACCCTGCACCAATGACTCCCTTTAAAATCCCTTTAATTGTACCATATGAACCATGCAGTGGTGTTTATTGATTCTGTCAAATTGTGGTGATTTTTTTAGTTAGTTTAACTTTCGATTGTCAGATGCAGTTTATAAGTTGCAGGTAACTTAAGTATTCTGCATCTGCAGGTTACAATGTTGGACTTGGTCTCTGTGGGTCCAGAAAAAAAAATGATCACGCTCTTAAATAACATTTGTACATCCACTTTTATTTCTACAATAATCCTACAATACAATAAGGCGAAACTGAAAATATTATGGCTATACCTCCTATGACTTCTCCTCTGATCTCAATAGTTAAAATTTGGTGCTACAAAAAGTCTCCATGTAGATCCAGGTAACTTTGCGCTGTCATGGGGAAAAACTTCTGTGTTTAGCCTCAGGGTAGGACAACACTGCGAGAAACTTGGCACCATCTAAGTTGTAATGACTGCAACTGATTGCACCTGCTGCTTCACATGGGGTACATAGTTGAGTAGCCGCTTTTGGTATAATTTACCACGTATCACTACAGTATTTGAAGTTAATTAGAATGCTAAAGAACCGCTAAAATTCACAACTATTCAAAAAACAGTCCATAAACGATTGTAGATAAAAATAAAGCACCATAAACACATGATTGTACATACGGTCAGTCGCATGCATTCCCTAACTGCAGCAGACCACAGCATAACCACGCCATGTGGCCGTAACCCTTAGCCTGAAGGCTGCTGTCTCTACTTTGTACCAATGTGCCCTTCCTTACATTTCCTCTTAGGCTAATTTCACACTAGCGCTAAATTGTTGCGGTATGCTGTTCTGGTAGAACCCATAGAGCCCATTTACTATAAAGGGATCCGGCCTGTTTCCAGCATTTTTTGTCCAGCCAACCCTCGCACTAATGCCGGATGCCCACTAGATCGCATTATAAACAATGGGCTCTAATGGGGAAAGGTAGTATCCGGCTATTCCAGATGCAATGAACTCCGGCAGGCTGTTTCCACTGAGCTATCGAGGGGGATCTGTAGACCTCCAATGCAGAGTATCAGAAGCTTTTCTGCATGTATAAACCAGGTAATGAGGCAGTGCATTGCCGGTGTAAAATTTGTGGAGGAGAGACAAAGTAGAATAGTTTTATCTGGGAAGGACGGAGTTCTGCCACAAACCAATCAGATTTGTGATGCGATAGATTGCCAAAAAGGACATAGAGGCAAACAGTGTAGCCAGATATGTGTGTAGGTACCTCCAGGGTCTCCACTTCTCCAGTATAACCTTAATTTTGATAATCTTTCTGGGTACTATAGTCCATCCATTCCAGTTATTACTTTAGTTGCCCTCCTCTGAACCCCCTCCAGCTCTGCTATGTCTGCCTTGTTCACAGGAGCCCAGAACTGTACACAGTACTCCATGTGTGATCTGACTAATGATTTGTAAAGTGGCAGGACTATGTTCTCATCACGGGCATCTATGCCCCTTTTAATGCAATCCATTATCTTATTGGCCTTGGAACCAGCTGCCTGACACTGGTCGCTACAGTTAAAGAGGTTCTTCAGTTCTTTTAAATTGATGATCTATCCTCTGACGATCATCAGCATCTGATCGGAGGGGGTCCGACACCCAGGATCCCCGCCGATCATCTGTTTGAGAAGGCAGCGGCACTCCAGGAGTGCTGCAGCCTTCTCACTGTTTACCGCAGGCCCAGTGATCTCACAACTAGTATCACTGGCCTGGGCAGGGCTAAGCTCCATTCACGTGAACAGAGCTTAGCCCCGCCCAGGCTAGTGATGCTAGTCATGACATCACTGGGCCTGAGGGAAACAGAGAAGGGCGCGGCGCTCCTGGAGCACCACTTACTTCTCAAACAGGTGATTGGCGGGGATCCCGGGTGTCGGACCACCGCCGATCAGATGCTGATGATCTATCCAAAGGATAGATCATCAGTTTAAAACAGCTACAGAACCCATTTAAGTTCATTGTCTACTGAAATTCCTAAAAGTCTTTTTCCATGTCAGTGTTACCCAGTGTTTTACCATTTATTATGTAAGGGTGACTTGCATTATTCCTTCCCATGTGGATAACCTTACATTACTCATAGTTAAACCTTATCTGCCACTTTTCTGCCCACGCCTCCAATCTATCCAGATCCCTCTGTAGCAGTATACTGTCCTTTTCCATGTTAATTACTTTACACAGTTTAGTGTCATCTGCAAAAATGGATATTCTACTGTTCAAGTCTTCTACAAGAACTTCTTTGCTGTCTCGCACTTACCTGTTTACTAGCATGATTGGGGAAGTTGGTATGCAACTATAGTTGCAACTATTAACTATGCTAATTGCTTAGCCTTTATCTGTCTAGGCTTTTTGCTTCTCAAGTTGATGGGGATAACGTATTCTCTGCATTTGTTTCCAGATTGAGTACCTTGTTCTTGTCTTTTGTATTGTATCAGCGTATCCTTGGACCTGTGGTCCTCTGGTCTTTTATTGTTGTCAGCATTATAGTCTGTTTGTTAAGCTGTTTTTGACTGTCCTGCTGGGTTCTATTTTGAGCAGGATCAGTTCAGTATATTTATTTCTGGTCACAGTCCTGCATGCAGTTACTATCTCCTACATCTCCTCTGTTACCAGACTCCTATCATCTCCATCCATGGCCATCTTCATGTGGTCTTGGTCACTTATTGGTTATTTTATTTCAGCATCTTCCAGCATGGGTATATGCTTTATATATATTTTTTTTTATTTGTTGTGCATCTCAGTCCTTCTTTAAGATATGGGGATATATGAGTACCAATGAGACACTGTCAGGAGTTGAGAAAGGCAAATCCTATAGGTGAAGTCCAGTTCTTCGCTCTAGTGAGCAACTGGCATTGGTACACTAGAACGTATAGGAAGTGGCTACATAGTAACTGACTGTAGTGATTATAGAATGTGGACACAATGCATCTTCATAATCATAAATCTAGTAAGACTCATACAATATGTAGCTTCCCATAAGATTACCTAACCAGCGGGGGCACAAACTCTATAACACATGATTCTGAAGAGTAACAAATACTGTGCTGACAAGTTGAGGAGACAGTCTGGAAGACAAAAAGTCCAACCAACATTTTATGTATGTGATGAGATTGAAAAGAGGATTTCAGTGGTTTAAAAAACCAATAAACCATCTATGAGTTATATCCTATGGAGCATTCTGGCCAATAATAAATCTCACAGAGATGTCTCATGGAGGTAATACATTATTAAGCAGATGGTCATGTTGTGGATGGTACTGAAATGGGACACATTATCTGTGTGAACCCAATATCCCCTTTCACTCAGTTAAGCACACAAAATAACCATAACAGAAATAAATCTGGAGAATTTAGAAGGCAAGCTTCGTGACCAAGGAGGCAAGTTGTAGGCAATTTACATAAATCTATACTGTAGTGAGCATGCCTCATAAAAGTTTATTAAAATTACATTTTTTTATTGATGGACTTCCAGCAGTCATGAAAACAGAAGTTTGGAAGTTTAACTTCTTTAACCCCTCAGTACATTATGCATATGCATATCCCATTGAAAGCGAGGCCTTAAAGGGGTTGATAAAAAGATCTGGGCTGATCTTCAGTGCCACTCGTGCCTATGCACTGTGTGTGTGGTATTACAGGACATCCCTATTCAAGTGAATGGATTTGTTAGTTATTTGTAATGTCTAATCCATTAGATTTGATTTCAGAATACCCAATCTTTTTCCTAAACAATGGAAATACAGTAAGCCACCACCACAAGTTTCAAGCAGTAGCTTAATCCCCTTTCTATACTGGGCACACATGCCAACCTGAGTGTTCATAAGTTTGGCTGACAGTTATCCAAGGTGAATCGCCATCATTAGGGTCATGTCACATGATAAGTATGATAGAAGCTCAATGTACAAAGCCTTAAAAAAATATTCATACCCCTTGAAATTTTCCATTTTTATTTCACATTACACTCACAAACTTAAATGTATTTTATTGGGATTTTATGTGATAGACCAACACAAAGCAGCGACTATGTGTGAAGTGAAAAGAAAATGATACACGGTTTCAACGTTTAAAAAAATAAAAAAATGGAAAGTGTAGCGTGCATTTGTATTCAGTCTCCCTGAGTGAATACTTTGAAATACCAAATTTTGCTGCAATTGCAGCTTTTAATGGTGACATTTTGGGGTACACAAAGTACTCCTTAACTTTTATTAACTCTTTCTGTGAGGGAGATGGGATAAAACAGTAACAGCATTACTGCCAATTTATGTTATTAGTTTTGCAGCATTATTTTTTCATAATAAATAACACAATAACGTTATTCTATAGGTCAGTACTAGTGTTGAGTTGAGTAGTGTTGAGCGAGCATGCTCGGCCGAACTCCGAGTGTACTCCAGCGCAATGTTCGAATCTCTTCCCCGCACTGCAATATTGATTTGTACGCTAATGCGTACGAATTTGTATGCTAATACGTAAGCATTTGTACGCTAATGCGTGCGCATTTTGTACGCTAATGCATACGCATTGTGCGCTAATGCGTACAAATTCAGTTAATTAGCATACTTTTACGAGTGAAAGGAGTAAAAGAGGAGAAGTCGCGATTCTGACCTTTTTCTATTAACCAGACATCCTACCCTCTTCCGAGCGGGGGGTGCCTGGTTTAGTCCCATTGACTAACATTATGCTCGGGTGCTCAGCCGAGCACTCGAGCAACCCCTAGTGCTCGGCCAGAGCACCCGAGCATACGAGCACAGAGGTGCTCGGTCAACACTAGTCAGTACGATTACAGCGATGCCAAATACATACATTGATTGTTGTGGGATGACTTGTAGTTTTCATTGGTATCATTCTGGGGTACATAACATTTTTTGATTGCTTTTACTCCCCTTTTTTAGTGGTGAAAAAGCAAAAAGCAGCAATTCATGCCTTTTTTTCTTGTTTTGTTTTTAACGATGTTTATCATATGGGATAAATTACATGATAATTGCATAGTACTGATCATTATAGGAATACCAAATATGTGGAGGAGATTTTATTTTTGCATTTTTTTCATTGAAAAACATTTTTTCAATGGAAAAACATGAATTTTTTAACTTAGATTTTTTTATAATGTTTTTAAACTTTTTTTAGCCATTTAATAGTCCCACAAAAGGACTATAATAGGTAATCTTTTATGCGCTTCTAAAATAATTTTCACCATTCCTGTTGTGCAATGTATTTCATTGTTAGTGCAATACTGACATAGACCAATGTCTCTCTGGCACAGCCTGTTGGGAAACGCTGGAGACAGGCGGGGGCCTTCCCACACTGACATCGGCACCCTGCTATCTAATTTGTGGGGTGCCGACGGGAGACAAAGAAAATCCACTACCTCTCTACCTGCTTACTTGCTGCCGTGACTACTGCCCTCAGCATGTAAGATCGGTGTTCTTGCTGATCTGACTTGTTAGCGCCGGAGAGCCACTTTTATGTTACAGCCATGCCCCCTTTACCTGTTGTACGGGAGACCCATGCAGTGCTTAGATTGGGCCACCATTAAAAGGTGGCAGCCCAACCTAAAGCCCCTTAGTGACCACCATAATAAGAGGTATTGTGGTTAAAGAATGAAAATAAAGAAGTAAGATGGGAAAATTGTCCTTTTTTATTTAGTTACATAATCCTGCACACTAATAGTTGTACAATAATTATGCTTGCATAGATATTCTCCTAAGAAAGCAAACATTTCCTGTTTACTTATTTACCTATTCAGGTATGAGATTTATTAATTTTTCAGATCGAGCAACGGCACTGTAGTTGTTCAATAATAAAAATTAATCCTCAAAAATACAACTTGGGCACACATTTGTAATATATTAGTTTCCATTAACACACTGTATTGAGCCTGTGCAGTTTTAATGACCACGTTGTGCTTCAATAACTGCATTATTATACCAGTTTCAGGTAAGACACTGTGCTGTCAAGATGCCCAAAGTTTTAGTGCATTATGCGGCAATAACTGCATTAATATCGCTGTTTAATTCCACACATTGTATTGTGTCAAGATACAGTAAGGATGAGCAAATGAATTCTAAGCGAATCAGATTTATTACGAATTTCTCAAAAATGTGTCTGCAAAACAAATCTGAAGGTTTTTTATTTGTTTCGGACATGTAAAACGGCAGCCAGCACCATTTTACTGTGAGAATTGGTGGGGAAAAACCAGGAGTGAGGAAAAAGAAGAATGGTCACCTTGCCATGATTGACTCATAGGCTGACACACAGGCCCTGATTTATCACACCTTCACTCCAGAATTCTGTCTTCAAAAGTCGCACGATAGGGCTTTTGCGACTTTTTTGCGCATTTTTTTGCGACTTTTTGCATGTGTACACCACTCACTCCAGTTTGTAATATGGGTGGAAAAGTGGGTGTGGTTAGCCATGTTAATGAGTTTCACTCCAGATTTATCATTGCGACTTTTTAAAAAAAGTCGCAAAATAGTCGCAATTTCACTCCAGGAGGAGGGTGGAGTAGGAAAAGTGGAGTAGCTTCCCTAGACAGAAGTGTTAGGTTTAAGGACAAGCCACATTTATCAAACAACCTGTGACGTTTGATAAATGTGGCAGAAAGTACTCCAACACAGACTGAAGCAAAACTGACTTCAAATATTTTCCTAATGATAAATTCCCCCCACAGTCTCTGTGGATGTGGATGTGGCGTGAGTGGGGAAGGGGACAGGCCGGCATTTAGAAAATGGTCTAAATGTAAGACAGTTCGGAAGCTGTCTTTTTTAGAACATGCGCTGGATGCGCCGAAGTTATGAAGATGCCGGCGGCTCTTCATAACTTCACGGATCCACTGCCAGCTATGGGCCTTTATAAAGACCCGTGTCTAAAACACCGGTGTTAATAAATGTGCCCCTACTGTATGTTTTTACACATTTTAAAATATATTACATTTTATTACATTTATGTGTTTATATTGATTACTCCTCCTGCAACTGGGGCTGAAATAGTAGCCCTGGAGGTTGTAATTAGACTCTTCAGTCTCACTGCATAGCTGATCTGGGTCTACTAAGACCCAGCAGCTTGTGCAGACATTTAGCCCTCAATGGTCACATAATCACAATGACCGGAGCAGGAAGCTTCTTCCTGATCTGTACACAGTATAAAGTGCTAATTGGGGTCTGTTTGTAGAGCTCTGGAGAGGCTGGGATTTTATTTTATTTTTTATAGTCCCTGTCTTTTCAATGGGGAGCTTGGCTGTCAGTGACAGCTTTGTTGTATATGCAGACTTTTTTCTACTTTTTTTCCATTGCTATTGACACAATCCTGTTGCTACCAGCTGAACAGCAGGAGCTCTATGGAACTAAGACTACATGCCATATACCCGTACTACAAAGCTGTAAGTACAGCATCATCTACAGTATTTTATTCTGACATTTAGGAGCAGTGCGGAGGGTTATATTTTATGTAATTTGACTTTAAGAAGATGACCTACTTTTCTACTCTCCATTTGCCGCACACCTATTTTATTGTTGAACATTTTACAAGGACTTTATCGCATTAGTGGCTCATAGCCCATTGACCTCTACTTCCATTAAGTATTCTTTATAGCAGGGTACCATTTTTTAGCAGAATAGTCTTTACGTTGTATACAAGGAAAACAGTCATTTGTTAACACAGGGCTTGCTGCAAGCCTTATAACCTTGTCATAGTACCTGTACAGCTGATGGAACTTTTTCTTAATGCACAGCGGGAAATTGTAACTTAGAGTATAGATATTGCCAGAGCGGAGATGAATATAAGGTCTCTAAATACATTAAAACAAACAAAATACATGTAATTCCATAGCTATTACACTAGAGCAACACAATGACATAGTATACATGGAGGAGAGATTAGTAGATTATGGTAGGTGAATTACAGAAAACACTTTGTAAAATGCAGTACTGAATATATGCAGGAAGTTTGTGGTGGTCTGCCCTTATTCCTCCTCACAGTAGTGCTCCCACTTAGTGCCCCCCACACAGTAGCTATGGTTCCTTAATTCCTCCCTCACAGTAGTTATGCCCCTACAGACTCCCCTCGCAGTACTTATGTCCCCCTAGTGCCCCCTACACAGTAGAATACCCTCATAGTGTCCCCACACAGGAGGTATGCCCCCTTAATTCCCAAACACAGATGAATATCCTCTTAAGACCTCCATATAGTAGTGAAGTCCCTTTTGTTCCCCACATAGTTATGAGCACTTAGTGCACCCACATAGTAGTTATGGCTCCATACTCTCCCTACACAGTATTGATGACCTTTTAATTCCTCAATATATTAGTTTAGGCATCTTAGTGCCCCACACAGTATTGATGTCCCTTAGTTCCCCCACACAGTAGTTATGGCACCTTATTGCCCCCACACAGTATTTATGGCCCGTTAATTTTCTATCACAGTAGTGCTCCCCCTTAGTGTCCCCACACAGTAGCTATGGCCCTTAGTTCCTCCGTCAGTGTAGTTACGGCCCCTTATCCCCACTCCTTAAATTAGTTATGTCCCATTAGTGCCCCCTTCACAATATTTATGCCCCTGTGGTGTAAAGAAAATAACAACACGTTGTCACCTAGCCCCGTTCCCCAGATAAACTAAGCACATCCCGTTCTCCCCAGCAAACCACAATGCAGGTACATCATCATGCCTGCTTAGTAGAAGAGTCCACAGGCCAAGGAATAATCCTTGGCCTGTGTGCTTTTCTACCCAACAGGCCTGATGCTATCATTGCATCATGTGTATTGGGGAGAGGACGGCCAGGGAATTAAACTCAGGCCATAATGGGTAACAGACATTGGAAATGGCTTGGGCCTTGCCTGGGCAAACACACTGGAATCCTTATTATAGAGTGTATGTACTGGCAAGCGAGGCCTTTACCCCGTGGCAACGACTGTGGCAGCTGCTCTGGATGGTACGGCAGTATTTCCACTCTTGAGCTTAATCATTAAAAACAACTAAATTGACCAAGGTGAATTTTAAGTGTCGAAAGATCCTCTGGCTCAAATCCTGAGAGGTTCAGTAAGGTGAAGGACAATACAACAGCAATCCAACATCTGAGACTGGACAATGCAACACGCTCACTTTGAAGTTTTCGTTTCAAACTAAAATCAAATATGATACATACAAAGTGAGGCGTGCAATCATCTCTTTGTATGACTAGACATGAAGCAATCAAAGTTTACTGATCCTCATCAAAAATCAGAAGGAAAAGGAACCATAGGATGGTAAAATAAATAATTCTGAGAAGAATCTGAAGACTTTAATCAATATGCTAGACGTCAACAAGACTTGCAGAACAATTTAATAGTATCTTAATTAGTAAACACTGTGCAACAAAAAAGGTCTTCCTATTTAGAGTCAAGGTAGATTAAGACCTGTCTGACGAAGTGCTCCGGTAATAGCCGGCAAATTAAAATAATAGCTCCTCTAATTTTTCTTAATTGATGTGCATTTATTAATTTATTTGTTTATTTTTATTAAATATGATTTTGAAGACATTATATGGTCACTTGTAAACATCTCAAATACATGGGAAGCACAGCTGTACTATAAACTCCAAAATGTTTAGAATTGAACCTCGTCACTTTACCTTAAAGCTAAATGCACACAATCAGGATTTTGTGCAGATTTTAAGGGCAGATTTGCGTGAGGAAAATTCGCATCATAGGTCAGAGTTCCCTCTCCCTACAGTATTAGAATGTATTGATTACAATGAGCTGAAGTTATTACTTTGCAAAGTCGTGTGAGACTTTGTGTAATAACGTCGGGAATTAATTATTACTGTAAAAAACCTTTGTACTAGAGATGAGCGAATCTATTCGCCACTTCATAGATTCGATACGAATCTTGGAAATTTTCCGCTGCGAAGTGAATCTGAATTTTTTGAGATTCGCTCCGTTAGATTCGAAAATGTTCTTAAGGCTTTCCTCTCTACGTACTTGTCCGAAAAATTGTACGCTAATGCTACGTATAAGTTACTCTATACGCTGTTGCGTACGAATTCAATTAATTAGCGAACTTTTACTGTTCGTTATTCGTTCAGCAAAAGCCCGGGGAGAAAGCTGTCACCTGACTTAGTGGGCAGGGCTTGCTCTGATTGGCTCAGGCTCGGTAAGCCAGTGATGCATCAGTTGTGCTGCGACTGCTGAGACGAGCAGAAGCACTGTGTGTGTAATTCTGAGAGACTGAGACCTGTGTTGTTGAAATTGGAGTGTAATTGTTCTGGGAATCCATATTACACATATCAGTGATACTGCAGGGCAAGTGCAGGGCTAGTAATTAATCAGGCAGGGAGAGAGACAGGGAGAGAGCCAAAGACAAAGACCAGCTGCAGGGTCACAGTTAAGTGAAAAATGTCTGGAATGGATAAGCAAAAGGGTTCCAGCCAGACCTCGAGCTCTAAAAAAAGGAGAAGGTGGCACAGGGCAGCAGTGCCAAAGGACCTGTAGCCGGAGCTTCTACTTGTAGAATTTGCAATACTTGGCCAGTGTTCCACCAGGCTAACCCACCAAGGTGCAAAATTGTAGTGGAGGAGAAAGTGGATGTCACGCTCTGGTGTGGAGGGTATAGCCACACCAAGCGTAAGAGGGAAGGGAAAAGACCAAACAAGGGAAATGGTCACCTCCTGCAGGAATCCCTGAAACTAGGCCCTGGCTGACTACCAGTATGAACAGGCCTTAGTGGTAGGAGAGTTCATACACAGGAACCTAATAACAAACTGACCCTGTACAACCCTGCAGCTAGTGGCAGGAAAAAGAGTAAACCCGTTTCTCCAAAAGGACGGACAAACAGGAAACTCCAGAAGGCAAAACCACAACAGGGAAAAGTAGGATAAACACAATAGGGAAAATGACACTTATCTTAATGCAGATATTGCAGCAACCGGATCTCAACTGAGAACAACACCACACACAACAATGTCAGCAGAAAGTATAAACCGCAAGGAATACTGGGAGAGGAAGGGATAAATAGGGGAAAGATAATTACCACACCCGCAACAGCTGAGGGGAAGGGGTGTGGTAAACAGCAACCAAACCAAGAGGAAAACATGTCAAATTATGTCACTTTTGAAAGCCTAGCCGAATGCCTGCAACCTGACGCAAGTACATTCGTGACAGTGGATGAGGTAGTGGAGTGGATGGCACGCTCATCTCAGTCTCAGCCGGATGATCTGCTGTCATCTGCTGATACAGTATCCATATGTAGCCAGGGGTCAGCGTTCCTCCTGCTCCACCATTCCTCTCCAGCAAAGCCCGTCATTTTCATATGTAATTTGTACGTTCGTGCGTACGTGTTCACAGAATTTGTGTACCTCTTAAAACTGGACGTTCGTTATTAGTGTGCGTATGTTTGCAAAACACCACATAATAACGTATGATTTGTCTTTTTTTTTTCTCCCCCAGCCCCCCCCCCAATGGACGACGGAGAGGAAAAAAAAAAAACCCTAACACCACTTATCCCATATGATATGCCATTTATTTTCTTTATTCTGCTTCTTATATCAGAGGAGCTCATAATTTTTAACTCTGTCCACCAGTTGCTTCCAATGATTTACATTTGGACCTTTAGTGGCCATCCAGTTCTTGGCTATGACCAATCGGGCCAGGAACATCAGCCTAGAGGCCAAATTTGTAATACCCCAGGAGACCTTCACTCCTCCCAGATATCCCAGGATCAAACATTCTGTGTTGAAGCCAATCTCAATATCAGTGGTTCCCTTAATGTAACCATAAATTCCCTTCCAAAAACCTCTTACATATAGACAATCCCAGCAGAGATGTAAAAAATCTGCCCTCTCTAAACCACATTTAGGACAATTCGCGTCTTCCCTCTTACCCATCTTGTACAGTACCGCTGGCGTATAATATAACATGTAAACATAATTAAGTTGCACTATCCAGTGATTTTCATTTCTAGTCATATATTTCATATTTCCAAATATTTTCACCCAATGACTCTCTACCCCAAACTGTGAAGCCTCATCCAATTTAGCCTGTGATTTGTGTACTGTTCCTTCTGTAAAACCCCTATTAAAACACCTATAAAGCTTTGATAAAGAGTTCATCTTCCCAGTGGAATCCTGTAACACCTTAATAATATGCAAATTAATCACCAAGTGCCTTTTATCCTTCATACCCATGTAGACATTATATAATCGATAATATTTAAGCCACCCACTTCCCTTTACATTATAACTAATCTGTAATTCCGTAAATGGAATAATTTGACCTCTATCAAACAAGTGATGTACTTTATTAATCCCCAGAGATTCCCAATATCTCCAATCAGTGTTATTGTAAAATTCTTGTATATTAGGATTATTCCAAATGGGAGTAAACTGAAAACAACCTCTGTGACCTATTAATCTCTTAAACGTGACCCAACATCCACCCAGTAATTTCCCCAAAGGGAGTGATTTCATTGACGATCTTTTGTCATTGTATATTTCCAGCAGTTCAAAGATTGAAGTTACGTTCGTACCATGTAGATCCATTAGTTTCCTAATTACAGGACATGTCTTCCACTGGGCTAGTATTTGAAGCTGAGACATAAGGAAGTATCCCTGAAAAAAAGGGAGGGCCATACCACCACGATCTTTTGGTTTATAGAGATGTATTAGTTTTATTCTTACTCTTTTTCTCCCCCAGATCAAATCATTTAATATTCCCTCAATCATCCGAAAAGTTTTAGTGTCAATCCATATAGGTGAAACATTGAAAATATACATTATCTGGGACTGGAGAATCATTTTGATCAAAGCACTGCCCTCGACAGTGGAATCTTCAACCAAATATTAACTTTATACCTAATTTTTTGTATAATAGGTTTTATATTGAGTTCTGCAAAGTCCTCAATCTTGGGCGAGACTTTTATCCCCAAGTATTCAAGAGTCTCCGACTGTCCAATAATTCTAAGGTTACCACTGTTTATTTCCATATTCCCATTCAATGACATTAAGCTTGACTTCCCCCAGTTGATATCTAATCCTGAAAACTCCCCATATTTTGATATTAAAGACATAGCCCTGGGGATTGAATTAGGAGAATCACTAAGACATATCAGAATATCATCGGCATACAGCCTAATTTTATCTCCTACACCCCCACAGCCACAGCCCTTAATCTCCACATCATTCCTAATAGAAATAGCCAATGGTTCAATGAATAGTGAAAATAATAATGGGGATAAAGGGCATCCCTGCCTGGTTCCTCTGCCCAGTTTAATTGCTTCTGTTAATTGGCCGTTTACATTTATCCGTGCACAGGGCTCTCTATACATTAATTTAACCCAATTCGTATATATATCCCCAAAGCCAAAGTTGTTCATAACCTACCACAGAAAACTCCACTCGACCCTGTCGAAAGCCTTAGTGGCATCTAAAGACAGGATCGAGCGGAGTTCTCCTTTCCCCATCTGCATTGCAGCAAACAAGGCCCTAATGTTGGCAGTTATGTTTCTAGTGGGCATAAATCCACTTTGATCCGGGTGAATAAGGTCAAGAATAACTCCCTTTAATCTATTAGCTAAAATTTTAGCAAGCAGTTTAATGTCCGTATTTAATAGCGATATGGGCCTATATGCATCCCTATCCTCTACATCTTTCCCTTTTTTGGGGATGAATACGATCACTGCTTCTTTCATAGAGCCAGGAAGGTGACCTGTTCTGTATGCTTCATTGAATACCTTTGCTAATCTGGGTAACAAAACTGGTCCATACTTCCTGTAGATCTCAAAGGGGAGACAGTCAGAGCCTGGGGATGAATTCCCCAAAATGGACTTCAGGGCCTTCTCTAGTTCAGAAACAGTGATCGGAGCATCCAGATCATTCTCTTGCTGAATGTTAAGTTTCGGGAACTTCACAGGGGATAAATACTCCTCAATCTCCCGAGTAGATTTAATCATTGATGATGAATATAGCTTGATAAAATAATCCTTAAATATTCCTTGTATTTCTCCCTGATTACAAAATCTACAGCCACTTTCATTTTTAATAGCAAGAATAGGAGATACTTTATCTTGATTCTTAATCACGGAGGATAACAATCTACCCGATTTGCCTCCTTCAAAATACAATTTTTGGTTTTTAAAGCAGCATTTCTGTTGAGCTTTAATCATACGCACTTCTTTAAGTTGATTTTGAGCCTTGTGAAAAGCCTTTTCATTGGTTTCCGATGGATCCCTGATAAACTCGGATTCTTTAAGGAGGCAATTATCACTTAATTTCTTATCTTCCATTGAGAAAGCCTTGCGCTTAATTTTTATTTCCCCAAATAGGATACCTCTTATATAAGCTTTTAAAGTGTCCCAAACATATACTAAGGATGTTGATCCCTCATTCTCCTCCCAAAGTGCACTTTGATCCTCTGGATAAACGGATCGATACTGAAGGCCGATATATTTTTCTGTTTGGGAAGTTAGATAAGCGATTATGTATTTTGGCTTTCGTGTATATCCCTCCCCCATTTAAGTATTGTGTTTTACAGAAGCTTCTAGAGTTTTGTAACAGTAGAGAGTCATGTCCAACTTTAATAATAGGAGATTTTAATAGTGTTATGGACTCCCGGCTCGATAGAGCCCGCCTCGAGTGTGGTAGCAATAAGGTAGCACGAGAACACAGCAATTTGGCTGGCTTTTGCTCTGAGGCGGGCTGGATTGATGCTTGGAGGCATAAGTTTCCTACAAAACGGGCATATTCATGTTTTAATAAGTCACATAATACAATGTCCCAGATTGATCTGACGCTGGTAAGCCAGGATTTAATAGGAGACATTGGGAAAATTATGTATGAACCATTGGGCATTTCGGACCACTCTATGATACATGTTACAGTGTATAACCATCTTGGTGAAAGTCGACAAAACTTTTTATTTCGCCTTAATGCCCACTGGTTATCCATAATTGATGACCATCTGGACATCATGAATAGCCTGATATTATTTTGGGAGGAGAATGAGGGAATAATGTATGATTTGTACGCAGATTCGCCGAATACATTCATAGAATATACAAATCTTATGAAAAGTTCGACGAATATTTGGCGAAGCGAATTTTGGATGATTCGCTCATCTCTACTTGGTACCGAACTTGGATTGGCACCTTTTGATGGTGCCAATGGTGTAGCGTCCGTGCTCTCATCCCTATGTGAGTACTTCGCAATAAAGGAACAAGAGGTTACAAAATGGTGAGTGCCATCCACTTTTTGTCTTTTTTCTTCTTTGGGACTATGCAGGGGTGCACCTAGCCTTTCTGCTGCCTGAGGCAAAAACTGAAACACCCGGCTCACGCAGCGCGATAATGACAACACCGGCCTCTGATAGGCTACAGGAAATAGGACTAAAACCTACTAGAGAAAACGGTGGGCCAGGGAGACATCACTGCCGTTGCAGCATTCAATTGTATTGCTGTCCTGACTACAGCAATACAGTTGAATATGTAGAGATGAGCATTTTCACAATGAAAGCTCTCATTGCCTATGGCCCTTCTGCTGCCTTCCTCTTGCCCCTACCTGCTGCTGCCTGAGGTGATCACCTCACTTGGCCTCATTGGTGGTGCACTCCTGAGCCTACGTCCACAGAAGATCTGTGGTTAGTTCCCCAAGATTTTTGGAACAATCCCCCTGCCAAATTCCTTAAAACAGTGTGCAAGTCTAGGCAAAGGCTAGTCACATGAGATACAGTATTTATCTGATTTAGATTTCTCTTCACTTTTACTTATTTGATATAATAAACTATTAAGTATTCTGTTTTTGAAAGCACTGTTATTTTGTTTTATATATATATATATATATATATATATATATATATATATATATAAATACTGTATGTATGTCATCTTCTAGTTGTATAATGTAATATATATATATATATATATATATATATATATATAAATATATATACACACACTCCATTTATTGTACATTATGCAACTAGAAAATAACATTCAGCAAAAAGAAAAAGACAAAGTGCATATGGAAATTTAAATCTATCTTCTTTTTTGGATCTGCAATGAATTAGATTTCCATCAATCAGCTGGAATTGCCTCTAAACCTGTCACTTCCATGTGTACACTGCGGAGCTCACAGGAACAGTGGCCTTTCTGCCTGTCACTTGAAAATATATTGTTCCCTGCATGTCTAAGAGAGTCTCACATGTATAATCCCTTTCCCCCCTCTAAATGCATTTTTGTAATTACAATGGAATTAAGTAAAAATTGATGAAGGGAAGGAGCGAGGACAGTTCTGCGTCTTTGTTTTACAGAATTCATACATTTCATCCATGCGGCTGTCTCCTGGCATTTCCTGTATGAACTCACTAAGCGGATAATCCGCGGTGTGCTCTGCTATTTGAACTCCTTTATACAATGAACGTCCATTATTTTCTTTAAAAGGCTGTTGCTTCATATTCCTCTTCTAATGTACTGTCCTTGAGGTTGGATAGTAGCTCCTTACCTACATCAACATATTTTTGTGAATGGAAAATACTTGGTTTGGCCAAAAAAATATTAACCCTTTTGCAATGGAAAACAGAATACAAGTAGAGCCATATTAAATGATTTACAGTTTAACCCCTTCAATCACCTTATCAGTTTTAAGTTTTTTTGTTTGTTTTTTTGTTTTTGTTTTTGCTCTTAGCATTCCAGGGATCACATTTTTTGTTACTTTTTTAATAATTTTTCAAAAAGTTCAGTTCAGACGCAAATCTGTTTGGGCCTAACCAGATTGGTTCCAATCGCCCTGTATATTGGTATAGGACACCCTCTAGTCTCCTAGGAATCTTAGGAATCTTTTATATCTTTTTATTTATTTTTTATGAATTTTTTATTTTTCCCTCCCCAAGCTCTTGAACGCAATGACAGCAATAGTAAATGACGTCTGATTAACACTAACATACATAGCTATGGGTAAACGCACATTTGAAAAACACACAGCACCAGCACGTGTTCTGCTTTTTCATATTCCAAAGTTTCCAAAAATTGTCCTTAATTGGGGCAGATGGTGTTTAAAGACACAATGTCATGAGATTAAAAGAAAAAGGGGGGAGACTCTTGGGGATGGAGCTGAGAGGGGCCTCCCATTCAGACACGTTGGCGGCAAACATCTGCCTGATGCAAACATCTGCCTAATAACGAACGTTCATTTTTCAAAAGCTACGGTGCTCAGCTGGATGTCGTTAGGGACAGATCGGCTGCGTTTCAGGGAGAGTGTTAGGGCCTGGATTTAGTTCTCTGTTAGGCAGGAGTGATATCAAAAGAACCCAACAGCCCTTCTAAGGGCTACAAGACACTTTTTTTGTCTCCTGGCTGGGCTGGCTGGCACTAGTAGTGCAGCTATCGCCATATATAACACTTTTTTTTTTATTGTTTTATCTCAGTGATACAAATCCATTTCATACAGCTGTGTGGAACCATTCTGTGTGTCACAGTTCAGCTGTCCACTCACCACAAACCACAATCCGTATTTTCTGTCCAGGTGACCCATTGTCACGTAATCAAATTCGGTCTTTTGCTTTCACTGATACAGCTACATTAGAAAAATCTGAGTGCGACATTTTTCTGGGTTGCAGTCAAAATAGCCACAGTCAGCAGGGGGCTGAGTTTGCGCTCTGATATTTTCTGCACGTCACGTTAAAAAATAAATAAATAAATAAATAAATAGTTTTTTTGTTGTTTTATCTCAGTGATACAAATCCATTTCATACAGCTGTGTGTAACTATTCTGTGTGTCACAGTTCAGCTGTCCATTCACCACAAACCACAATCCGTATTTTCTGTCCAGGTGACCTATACTGTACGTCACGTAATTAAAAAAGGTCTTTTGCTCTCACTTATACAGCTAAATTAAAAAAATCTGAGTGCGACATTTTTCTTGGTTGCAGTCAAAATAGCCACAGTCAGCAGGGGCTTAGTTTGCTTTCTGATATATTCTGCACGTCACGTTAAAAAAAACAAAACCAAAAAAAATAAAAATAGTTTTTTTGTTGTTTTATCTCAGTGATACAAATCCATTTCATACAGCTGTGTGGAACCATTCTGTGTGTCACAGTTCAGCTGTCCACTCACCACAAACCACAATCCGTATTTTCTGTCCAGGTGACACATTCTGTACGTCACATAATTAAAAAAGGTCTTTTGCTCTCACTGATACAGCTACATTACAAAAATCTCTGTGCGTCATTTATCTGGGTTGCAATTAAGCAGACCAAGTCTGCCTGATCTAATAGTTTCAGTGTAATTGCTCCATACTGCACGGTACGTAATAACATATGTAATTTTGCTCTAACTTATCCACCTATAAACAAAGCACAATCCGTATTTTCTGTCCAGGTGACCTATACTGTACGCCACGTAATTAAAAAAGGTCTTTTGCTCTCACTTATACAGCTACATTACAAAAATCTCTGTGCGACATTTATCTGGGCTGCAATTAAGCAGACCAAGTCTGCCTAATCTAATAGTTTCAGTGTAATTGCTCCATACTGCACGCTACGTAATAACATACGTAATTTAGCTGTAACTTATCCACCTATATACAAAGCACAATCCATATTTTCTGTCCAGGTGACACATTCTGTACGTCACGTAATTAAAAAAGGTTTTTTGCTCTCACTGATACAGCTACATTACAAAAATCTCTGTGCGACATTTGTCTGAGTTGCACTTAAGCAGACCAAGTCTGCCTAATCTAATAGTTTCAGTGTAATTGCTCCATACTGCACGGTACGTAATAACATACGTAATTATACTCTAACTTATCCACCTATATATTTTCTTGTTCAGATTGAACAAGTTTGTGGGTTTCAGTACAGCAGGCCCATTTTTTTTTTGTACATATAATACACTTATATACAGAACATGTTGAACCCCAGGGCTAAACGTCGAGGACGAGGGCATGGGCGTGGGCATTCAATTACTGCAGGGGGCAGAGGCCGTGGTACTGGGCAGGGTGAGACAGTACCTGCTGATGAGGGAGCAGGGGAACGCCGCAGAGCTACACTCCCTAGCTCCATGTCTCAACTTACAGGGACACGTGGTAGAGGACTGTTGAAACCACAACAGCGCGAACAGCTGATGTCGTGGATTTCGGACAATGCTTCAAGTAATTTGTCCACCAGTCAGTCTTCCACGCAGTCCACCCATGTTACCCAAGGGAGCACTCCTCTGGCTCCTCCACCTCAACCTCCTTCCCCCCAGTCTGCCCCCTTCCACGAAAATTTGGAATGCGATCCGGCATACTCTCAGGAATTGTTTTCTGGACCCTTCCCAGAGTCACAAACCACTTCTTAGGTTGCTGCTGACCTCGTTCCCAATGCCCAAGTTTTCCAACTGTCGAAGTCTGTGGGTGATGATGATGACATTGTTGACTTAGTGGAAGAAGTGTGTAAAGAGGTGTCGGATGATGAGGAGACACGGTTGTCAGACAGTGTTGAAGTTGTTGTCAGGGCAGGAAGTCCGAGGGGGGAGCAGACTGAGGAATCGGAGGATGACGAGGTTACTGACCCAAGCTGGGTTGATAAGCCGAGTGAAGACAGTGCTTCTGAGGCGGAGGTGAGTGCTGCACCAGAACAGGTTGTAAGAGGCAGTGGTGTGGCCAGAGGGAGAAGCAGGGCCAGAGCTGGTGCATCAGCAGCAACTGTTTAACGTAGTGAAGCTCCCGTGGCGAGGCCTAGATGTTCGCAAGTCTGGAGGTTCTTTAAAGAAAGTGAGGATAACCGACGGACTGTGGTGTGCAACCTGTGCCACACCAGGATCAGCAGGGGTGCCACAACTACTAGCCTAACCACCACCAGCATGCGCAGGCATATGAGTGCTAAACACCCCACTCAATGGAACCAAGGCCGTTCACCACCTCCTGTGGGTCACACCACTGCTCCTTCCCCTGTGTCACTCACTGCCTCTGCTAGTCAACCCCCTGCCCACGACCCCGGCACGAGCGCCTCCCGCCAGAAAACCACACCTTCGCCTCCACGATCCTCCACAGCGTCCTCCAATGTGTCCCAGCGCAGCGTTCAGCTGTCTTTACAGCAGACACTGGAGCGCAAGAGGAAATACAGTTCCACCCATCCACATGCCCAAGCCCTCAACGTCCACATCTCCAAATTGCTGAGCCTGGAGATGCTGCCCTATAGGCTGGTAGAGACCGAGGCCTTTCGAA
>ONZH01014057.1:0-39857 GCA_900303285.1 Rhinella marina | reverse complement strand
CCAATTACATGTCCATGTCTGAGATGATGTCTGTGACAAGACGGTCAGTGTTTTATGAATAAGGATGTTTGTGAAGGATAGGTTGCTGGTCCTTGTGTACAGATTTTGTTCCCAGTGACTCATCCATATTTCATGTGAACTGCTAGGTTTCCAGAACATCTCTAACCAATAGTATGTAAAAAATTCTGGAAGGCATTTATGCCTTCCATATTCTTTCAGTGTGCAGCATGCCCTGAAGAAGGGATAGGAGGAGGTGAGGAGTGATAGTAGCAAACAATGACTGACTGTGTTGCTCCCTTGGGCCATGCAGTGATGGAATAGGTGCACCTGTTCTTCCCCTTCAGGGGTCTGTCTGATTTCGGGTCCTCCTGCCTGATGTTGGTTGAGGAGACCTTGATATTGATGGATTTGAGGTACAAGGCAGGGTCCCCAGGTCTATCTTTGGATGTTGGTGCATTGTAGCAGTAAAGTACATAAAGAAGCTAGGTTAACAGCAGAACATGATTAAGTTGAAACGCATCAGTTACAGTTCTCAGCATGCAGTAGACTGGAAGGTCATGCACAAATACACTTTTCAAAGTTCTTACAGGTGACACAGCTGTACGGGTAGTTAATGGTCCAAGGTGTTTCTTTTAAAACAATCTTTCTTACTCTACACTTCTCTGCCTGACTTTGACATAAGCATTCAGGCATGTGGTGCAACACTTTTTCCCACACTGCTGTATGAAATGTATTTGTATCACTGAGATAGAACAATAAAAAAGAAGGGGTTATACATGGTGATAGCTGCACTACTACTGCCAGCCAGCCAGCCAAGCCAGGAGACAAAAAAAAAAATTTCTTGTAGCCCTTAGAAGGGCTGTTGGGTTCTTGTGAGATCACTCCTGCCTAACAAAGAACTAAATGCAGGCCCTAACACTCTCCCTTAATTAAACCAGGTATTTTGCTCTCACTCATACAGCTAGATCACAAAAATCTCTTTGCGACATTTGTCTGGGTTGCAGTCAAAATAGCCACCGTCAGCAGGGGCTGAGTTAGCTCTCTGATAGTTTCTGCACGTCACGTTAAAAAAAATATATATATATAAAAAAAATAGTTTTTTTGTTGTTTTAGCTCAGTGATACAAATCCAGGTCTTTTGCTCTCACGTATACAGCTAGATCGCAAAAATCTCTGTGCTACATTTGTCTGGGTTGCAGTCAAAATAGCCACCGTCAGCAGGGGCTGAGTTAGGTCTCTGATAGTTTCTGCACGTCACGTTAAAAAAAAAAAAAAAAAAAAAAAATATTAAAAAAAATATATAAAAAAAAAATATTTTTTTTTTGTTGTTTTAGCTCAGTGATACAAATCCATTTCACACAGCTGCGTGGAACCATTCTGTGTGTCACAGTTCAGCTGTCCACTCACTACAATCCGTATTTTCTGTCCAGGTGACACATTCTATATGTCACTTAATTAAACCAGGTCTTTTGCTCTCACGTATACAGCTAGATCACAAAAATCTCTGTGTGACATTTGTCTGGGTTGCAACTAAGCAGACCAAGTCTGCCTAATCTAATAGTTTCCGTGTAATTGCTCCATACTGCACGGTACGTAATAACATACGTAATTTTGATCTAACTTATCCACCTATATATTCACTTGTTCAGACTGAAAAGTTTGTGGGTTTCAGTACAGCAGGCCCATTTATTTTATTTTTTTTATATAATACACTTATATACAGAAAATGTTGAACCCCAGGGCTAAGGGTCGAGGACGAGGGCGTGGGCGTGGGCATTCAATTACTGCAGGGGGCAGAGGCCGTGGTCCTGGGCAGGGTGAGACAGTACCTGCTGATGAGGGAGCTGTGGAACGCCGCAGAGCTACACTCCCTAGCTTCATGTCTCAACTTACAGGGACACGTGGTAGAGGACTGTTGAAACCACAACAGTGCGAACAGCTGATGTCGTGGATTTGCGGACAATGCTTCAAGTAATTCGTCCACCAGTCAGTCTTCCACTCAGTCCACCCACGTTACCCAAGGGAGCAACTCCTCTGGCTCCTCCGCCTCAACCTCCTTCCCCCCAGTCTGCCACCTCCCAGGAAAATTTGGAATGCGATCCGGCATACTCTCAGGAACTGTTTTCTGGACCCTTCCCAGAGTCACAAACCACTTCTCAGGTTGCTGCTGACCTCGTTCCCGATGCCCAAGTTTTCCAACTGTCGCAGTCTGTGGGTGATGATGATGATGACAATGTTGAGTTAGTGGAAGAAGTTTGTAAAGAGGTGTCGGACGATGAGGAGACACGGTTGTCAGACAGTGGTGAAGTTGTTGTCAGGGCAGGAAGTCCGAGGGGGGAGCAGACTGAGGAATCGGAGGATGACGAGGTGACTGACCCAAGCTGGGTTGATAAGCCCAGTGAAGACAGTGCTTCTGAGGCGGAGGCGAGTGCTGCACCAGAACAGGTTGGAAGAGGCAGTGGTGTGGACAGAGGGAGAAGCAGGGCCAGAGCTGGTGCATCAGCAGCAACTGTTTCACATAGTGAAGTTCCCGTGACGAGGCCTAGATGTTTGCAAGTCTGGAGGTTCTTTAAAGAAAGTGAGGATGACCGACGGACTGTGGTGTGCAACCTGTGCCACATCAGGATCAGCAGGGGTGCCACCACTACCAGCCTAATTACCACCAGCATGTGCAGGCATAGGAGTGCTAAACACCCCACTCAATGGAACCAAGGCCGTTCACCACCACTTGCGGGTCACACCACTGCTCCTTCCCCTGTGTCACTCGCTGCCTCTGCTAGTCAACCCCCTGCCCAGGACCCCGGCATGAGCGCCTCCCGCCGGAAAACCACACCTTCGCCTCCACGATCCTCCACAGTGTCCACCAATGTGTCCCAGCGCAGCGTTCAGCTGTCTTTACAGCAGACGCTGGAGCGCAAGAGGAAATACAGTTCCACCCACCCACATGCCCAAGCCCTCAACGTCCACATCTCCAAATTGCTGAGCCTGGAGATGCTGCCCTATAGGCTGGTAGAGACCGAGGCCTTTCGCAATCTCATGGCGGTGGCTGCCCCTCGGTATTCGGTCCCCAGCCGCCACTATTTTTCCCGATGTGCCGTCCCAGCCCTGCACCAGCACGTGTCAGAGAACATCATCCGTGCCCTGGCCAATGCTGTTTATGAGAAGGTCCACCTAACCACAGACACGTGGACAAGTGCTGCCGGGCAGGGACACTATATCTCACAGACGGCACATTGGGTTAACTTGGTGGAGGCTGGGACCGAGACTGACCCTGGGGCCGCTCATGTACTGCCCACAGCGAGGATTGCGGGACCTACCTCGGTCACGGTCTCTCAGACATACTATGCCTTCTCCTCCGTCCCCTCCTCCTCCTCCACCGAATTACCATCCGTGGGCATGGCGCCTTCAGTCGGTAGCTTTAGGCGCAGCAGCAGTGACGTGGGTAAGCGCCAACAGGCGGTACTCAAACTGCTGAGCTTAGGTGACAAAAGGCACACCGCCCAAGAGCTGTTACAGGGCATCACGGCGCAGACCGATGTGTGGCTGGCATCGCTGAACCTCAAGCCAGGCATGGTTGTGTGTGACAACCTGTGGGCGTAACCTGGTGGCGGCTCTGCAACTCGGCAGACTGACACATGTGCCATGCCTGGCTCACGTGTTCAATCTAATAGTTCAGCGGTTCTTCAAGACATACCCCAATCTGTCTGATTTGCTCACCAAGGTGCGCCGCATCTGTACGCATTTCCGCAAGTCCACCACAGATGCTGGCAGCGCAGCGCCGCTTACAACTGCCCGCTCACTGACTGTTGTGCGACGTGCTAACGAGATGGAATTCAACATTAAACATGTTATCCAGAGTTTACCAGCAGCGCAGAGCGATTGTAGACTGCCAGATGTCAACTTCCACCAGAACTGGTAGTCAGGTCAGTCAGATTCCTCAAGTCTACAATGAGGAGTGGACGTGGATGTCTGATATCTGCCAGGTGTTGAGCAACTTTGAGGAGTCAACACAGATGGTCAGTGGCGATGCCGCCATTATCAGCCTCACCATCCCGCTGCTTTGCCTGTTGAAAAACTCACTGCTCAGCATCAAGTCGGATGCTTTGCGCTTGTCACAAGAGACGGTGGAGGAAGATACGTTGCTTGATAGCCAGAGCACCCTCTGGTCTGTTTCTCAGCGCGTATCGGAGGAGGGGGATGAGGATGAGGAAGAAGAGGAGGAGAATGTCGGCGAGACAGAAGAGGGTACCAGTGCTCAGTCCTTCTTAACTCTTGAGCGTGTACGGGCTGAAGAGGAGGAGGAGGAGGAAATGGAGAGTCAGGCCAGTCTTCATGTTAGGCTGCTATCCCGTGACCCTCGTGTTAGAAGCATTTTTTCAAACACCGATTACTGGGTGTTCACTCTCTTTGACCCACGGTACAAGCAGAACCTTTCCACTCTCATCCCTGCAGAGGAAAGGAGTCTGAGAGTGAATAGATATCAACAGGCCCTGGTGCACAAGCTGAAACAATCCTTCCCATCTGACGCCGCTAGCAGCAGAGGGCATGGTTCTGTGGGCCAAGTAGCGGGGGAGAGGAGCCGAGCAGGCAGCTTGTCCAGCACTGGCAGGGGAATGCTCTCCAAGGCATTTGCCAGTTTTATGTCACTCCAGCAAGACACTGTCACCTGTCCCCAGTCTAGGCAGAGTAGGGGGGAGCTGTACAGAAAGATGGTGAGGGAGTACCTAGCTGACCATACCAACGTCCATAGCGATCACTCTGCTCCATACAACTACTGGGTTTCAAAGCTGGACACGTGGCCTGAACTGGCGCAGTACGCCTTGGAGGTGCTGGCCTGCCCTGCCGCTAGCGTGCTGTCAGAGCGGGTATTCAGTGCAGCTGGTGGCGTCATCACCGATAAGTGTACACGCCTGTCAACTGACAGCACTGACAGGCTGACGCTTATTAAAATGAACAAAGCCTGGATTTCACCGGAATTCAAATCTCCTCCGGGGGAAAGCAGCTAAAGATTTACATTACTTATGTATCCGATTCCTCTTCTCTACTCCTCCTCCTCCTCCTTGTCGTCTTTGCTTAACGCTGACCAAAAAAACGACAATTTTTAGAGGTCCAACTGGCACTCTTTTACCACAATTTTTCAGGAGGGCCCCCTACAGGCCCTCTCTTCAAACAATTTTTCCAGAGGTCAACCTACAGGCCCTCTCTCCAAACAATTTTTCCAGAGGTCCACCTACAGGCCTCTCTCCAAACAATTTTACATAAAGTGTGCCTTAATTTGTTACTAGTATTAAAATAACTTCATAAGTATGTATTCATCTTTTGAATGGTCAAAGAGACCAACAAATAGGGCTTCAATGTAAAAGGTCATGGGAACATGGGAGACATATGGGAAGGGATAAAATAAAATCTTCTAACAGAATAAGAAAGGGATAAATTGGGCCTTACGAAATAGAAATGCAAGTGAAATAAAATGGATTCAGAAAATCCAATTTCTAGACTGGAAATGGATTCTTTCCAGGTTGCAGTTTTCACTGTGCAGAGGGATGTATCCACATGATGATTCTGTGTAGCTCCATACTCATCATATCAAGTCTTAACTCTTTCCTGGAGATTACAATGGAGATTACAATGTTACAATGTTAACATTGAAATAAGTAATATTAATATTTAACTGTAAAATTGTATTTAAAGCTGGATATAATTTGTATACTTCCCTTGCCGGCAATGGACCAGTCAGATGAAGAGCTCCACAGCCCTCTAGTGGACACTCCAGGCTTGAGCAGGGCTACTGGGCTCAAAATAGCAACGCAGACCTCTTTTTTGGTGGTGCCAGATCCTCCTGCCAGAGCAGGAGGTTTATGCACCTCTGGCTGTAGCGGTGACTGTAGAATGGGAGCCTGAGGAAACAAGGTCAGTTGTCGCTGGCTGCATCTTCCAGGGTAGTTGGTAATGCATGATGGTTGGGCCATAGTAGAAGACTGTATTCACTTGCGAACCTAGACGAAATGCAGGTGGCGGAGGTAGGCCCAGGATCAGAACCTCTAGCTGTGGCTACTCAAGGAAGCAGAGGACTCCCTCAGTGGTATCTTACAGACAGCATACCCACGACCGTGCTGTTGGGCCCTCCGGCCAGATCTCAGGTGTTGGTGCTGGAATTATGGGCTGGAAGAGCAGGGTCACCCCAGCAGTGAAGCTGACTATTGCAGAGCCCATGGAGGTGTACTCAACTCTGTCCCCCACGTAGAGCTGTGTCAGGCCTGTGGCCAGTAGGTCCGCTTTACAGACCTGTGGCCTACAAACAGCTCTTCTTTCATTTCATTGTCTGTGTCATCTGCAGAGAACCAAATGATGGTCCCCAGATGATGTTCAAGCTTCGGATCACCCTGCCGTGGATGGTCCAGTACTTGAATGACCCATTCATCAATGGCAATCTTATACTCCCAGCTGTCTTTGGCATGGGCCACCACATAGGCCCGGACTTCCAGATTTAGTCAGGCGGGAGGTACCGTAACTCTGGGCGGTGAAGTGAATGCTCCTGCTGCCACTTGGTCCTCCAGGTGCTCGCTTCTCCAAGGCAGCCTAGTTCTCGGCAATGGCCTCCTTGACTTCGGGCTCATTGTTCCACATCACCTCACTCCAGTTGGGTCGTGGGTGACATGCCATCTTGCACCTCTCAGTATGGCTGGAACTAGCTGGTAAGGGGGATCCTGGTGGGCAGGGTGGATCCCTCTTTTTCTGCTCTGTCTGGGTGAAAACAACATATGCCAGACATGGGCAATAAAAGAAGCAATAAAGTTGTAGACCCTCGACAGTGTTAAGGCACAAAAGTAGGATCCTGTTCAAAACATTCTCTGGAGAGACTCCTTCTGCAGGAGGGGGGCCTTCCCCCCATGGCTACATCTTGACACATCTGCTTCCAACGGTAGCCTAGAACAACTGATCTAACACTTCCTGCATCCCCTCCCTTGGTAGGACTAGCCACTTCAGCCCAAAAGGGGGGAAATGGAATGGTAACTTCCATTCTATCTAAAGATCTCTCTGCCATATACACTGCCATCTGCTGGACAAGGCACATTACATGAAATACAACAAATAACAGTTACATAGCAATAATAGGAATGCACAATGTAATGGATCTGGAATAAATACAAAGATTACATTATTGGTAGGTTATCAAAGACAGTAGCAGAGTATAGGAATAATAATACCACTTTGTGGTATTTCAACATCAACGCCAATCGCAGTATCTGTGAGGTAAGACTGAGAGATATAGCTTCCTCTCCCTTCCATTTGGAGCCCCCACAGTGAAATCTTGGGGCTCTGATTGGCTACCATGGCAGCCTGGACACTTCTGAAACTTTCTAGGCCTGCCCTGGTAAGCTTTATGATTAGTGTTGAGAGAGCATGCTCGGCCGAACTCACTGTTCGGCCGAGCATGTGTACGCTCGGGTCCACTCGGTGTTCGGCCGAACACCGAGTGTACTCGAGCGCAATGCTTGAGTCTCCCCGCACATTTGTTCTCTGCTACGCATTAGCTTACGCATTAGCGTACGTATCTTATAATTATAAGATGCGTACGCTATTGCGTAGCAGTGAACAAATGTGCGGGGAGATTCGAGCAATGCGTACGCATAGCTCGAATCTCCCCGCACGTTTGTTCACTGCTACGCATTAGCGTACGCATCTTATAATTTGTACGCTAAAATGCGGGGAGGGATCTTAGCTACTGGCATTACACTGATTGGTTGGCCGGGAGCGCATGATCGGGTGCGACAGGGAGAGCTGATGCTGACAGGGACAGAGAGTGTAGGGAGAGATTTTTTTCCATGCTAGGCAGGGATAGTATTCTTATTTTAAAGACCCAAAAGCCCTTTTAAGGGCTACTTCTATATCGCATCTATATCTGCCTGCATTTTTTTTTCTTGTTTGTGGGGGGTTAATAGTGCTAGGTGGCCTGGCAATAACACCACCAGCGCAACAGGTGCAAGTGAAATATGCGCAAGGCGAGCAGTAAGGGACGGGAAAGTGGGCGTCCTGCTGATGCAGGCTGAGGCCATGGCTCTGGGCGCGGTGATACTGTGCCTGCTGGCACAGCACAAGAAACAAGACAAAAGTCATCTAAAACATCTAGCTTCTTGGCCCAGTTTGCAGCCACACCAGCAGGAGCAGGTAGTCGGTTGGATTGCAGGTGATAGTGCTTCCAGTCAGTTAAGCACTTCCACAAAGTCCAGTCTCAGTAGCCAAGAGTCTGGGGAAGGGCAAGCATTTTCTCCTAAGGGGGATGATGATGAGACACAGTTACCAATAACTCAAAGGCATTTAGCATCTAAAGAGGTTGATAAGGATGAG
Source organism: Rhinella marina (assembly GCA_900303285.1). NCBI lineage: Eukaryota > Metazoa > Chordata > Amphibia > Anura > Bufonidae > Rhinella > Rhinella marina. The sequence continues at coordinate 31,509 of ONZH01014057.1, read as the reverse complement.
ACGCAGTTAAGTCAGGTTCTCATTCGTTCACCATGTCAGGAGGAGGAGCAGAGTGAGGGAGTGGAAGAGGTAGTGGTGGACGATGAAATAGCTGACCCAACCTGGCAAGGTGGCAAGCCGAGCGAGGACAGCAGTACAGAGGGTGAGGGATCCGCAGCACCGCAACAGGCTGCAAGAGGCCGTGGGGTGGCAAGAGGGAGAAGGCAGGCCACGCCAACCAGGCCTGCGACTGTTCCTCACAGCACACCCTTGCAGCAATCTCCTTTGCCTAGGGGTAGGTGTTCCGCAGTCTGGCGTTTTTTTGAGGAAAGTGTCGTTTGCAACCTGTGCCGTACCAAGATGAGCAGGGGCATAAACACCAGCAACCTGACCACTACTAGCATGATACCCACATGAAAGCAAAACACCCTAATAGGTGGGCTGAACGCCAGGGTCCCCCACCTGTGTCTGCACGTCACACCACTGCCTCTTCTTCCACTCAGTTACGTGCTGCCCAAGCCGCAGACCCAGATGCCTCCCGCCCTGCACCTGGACCGTTGCAGACACCCTCAGCGACCACGTCCACTACAGTGTTCCAGCGCAGCGTTCAAATGTCCTTACCACAAGCATTTGAACGCAAGTGTAAATACCCTGCCACCCACCCACAGGCCATAGCACTAAACGCGCAACTTTCAAAATTGCTGGCCCTGGAAATGTTGCCGTTTAGGCTGGTGGACAGCAAGGCTTTTCGCAGCCCGATGGCGGCGGCTGTCCCTCGATACGCAGTCCCCAGCCGCCACTATTTTTCACGTTGTGCCGTCCCCATCTTACACCAGCATGTGTCCCGAAACATAACCCGTGCCCTGACCAACGCAGTTACGGGGAAGGTCCACTTAACAACTGACACATGGACAAGCGCTTGTGGCCAGGGACGCTACATTTCCCTGACTGCACACTGGGTGAACGTTGTGGAGGCTGGGAGTGAGTCGTCCCCTGGGATGGCACAGATGCTACCAATGCCAAGGATTGCGGGCCCTAGTTCCGCGACCACCTACACTATCGGCGGCATATCCTCCTCCGCTTCCTCATCCACTTCCACTGCAGAATTGCCATCTTGCAGCACCAGTCAGACTTCAGTGACTAGCTGGAAGCAGTGTAGCACAGCAGTGGGGAAGCGGCAACAGGCCGTGGTAAAGCTTATTTGCCTGGGTGACAAACTGCACACCGCCGCAGAGCTGTGGCAGGGCATAAGGGACCAGACTGAGCTGTGGCTCTCCCCACTCAACCTACAGCCAGGAATGGTTGTGTCTGATAACGGCCGCAACTTGGTGGCAGCTTTGGAGCTGGGCAACCTCCCACACATACCATGCATGGCCCATGTCCTCAACTTAGTGGTGCAGCGTTTTCTGAAAACCTACCCCCATTTGTCTCAGCTACTGGTGAAGGTGCGTTGCCTGTGTGCCCATTTCAGGAAATCACCTACAGCTTCAGCCAGCCTGGCAACGCTGCAGCAGCGCCTTTGCTTGCCAGCTCACCGACTGCTGTGCGACCTGAGCACGCGCTGGAACTCCACCTTCCACATGTTGGTCAGGCTATGTAAGCAGCAGAGAGCAGTAGTGGAATACCAGCTGCAACACGGTCAGCGCCTTTCAAGTCAGTTTCCGCTCTTCAGAAGCGACGAGTGGGCATTGATGTCTGACCTCTGTGAGGTTTTGCGCAACTTTGATGAATCTACACAGATGGTGAGCAGCGATAATGCAATTATCAGTGTAACCATCCCACTTCTGTGTCTACTTAAAACCTCACTGCTCACAATAAAGGTGGACGCTTTGAGTGTGGAAATGGGGGAAGACCCTACACAGGGCGATAGCCAGACCACCCTCGGTTCGTCTTCTCAGCGCCAATTGGAGGAGGAGGACGATGAGGAGGAGGAGCATGAGACGGTTGCCACCGCTATACAGGGTAGTACCCAGAACAGATTTGCACCATCTCTTCGGCGTGGATGGGCCGATGAGGATGAGGAGATTGAGGTTCATTCTCCTGGTGAGGAGAGCGAAGCCTTGTTTGTTGGGACTCTGGCGCACATGGCTGACTTCATGCTTATACGCATATTAGGCAACACGGATTACTGGTTGTTCACCCTTCTCGATCACCACTACAAAGAGAACTTCTCATCTATCATTTCTGTGGTGGAGAGGACAACTAAAATGGTGCAATACCAGAAGGCCCTTGTAGAAAAATTGCTCCAAAAATTTCTAGCTGAGAACACAGGTAGCAGGGTACATAGTTCCTTGGCCACCCGAGGAGGGGAGACGAGGGGAACACACAGCAGTTTCATGACACCCCGCCAGCAGCCTCACCCTGATGAGCGGCCTAGTGTGACAAGGAGGGAAAAGTTTTGTAAGATGGTAAAGGAGTACCTAGCTGACCGTGTCAACGTCCTCAGCGATCCCTCTGTGCCTTATAATTATTGGGTGTCAAAGCTGGACACGTGGCATGAACTACGCCTTGGAGGTGCTGGCCTGCCCTGCCGCCAGCTTTTGGTCGGAGCGGGTATTAAGTGCCGCTGGGGGCATAATTACTCATAAGCGCATTCGCCTGTCAACCGACAATGCTGACAGGGCCTGGATTGCCCCTGACTTCGCTACCCCACCACAGGAAAGCGACTGAACACTTTTAGGGTGTATTTTATACACTGTTTTCTCATGTAGGCCCTCAAAAATAATGTTTTCAATGGTCTGTTCACCAGCAGGCTCTAAAAAATAATTTTTCCAAGGGTCTGTTCACCAGCAGGCCCTCAAAAATAATGTTTTCAAAGGTCTGTTCACCAGCAGGCCTTCAACCATAATGTTTTCAAGGGTCTGTTCACCACCAGGCCTTCAACCATAATGTTTTCAAGGGTCTGTTCACCACCAGGCCTTCAACCATAATGTTTTCAAGGGTCTGTTAACCACCAAGCCCTCAAAAATAATGTTTTCAAGGGTCTGTTCACCACCAGGCCTTCAACCATAATGTTTTCAAGGGTCTGTTCACCACCAGGCCTTCAACTATAATGTTTTCAAGGGTCTATTCACCACCAGGCCTTCAACCATAATGTTTTCAAGGGTCTTTTCACCACCAGGCCTTCAACCATAATGTTTTCCAGGGTCTATTCACCACCAGGCCTTCAACCATAATATTTTCAAGGGTCTATTTACCACCAGGCTTTCAACCATAATGTTTTCAAGGGTCTGTTCACCACCAGGCCCTCAAAAATAATGTTTTCAAGGGTCTGTTCACCACCAGGCCTTAAACCATGATGTTTTCAAGGGTCTGTTCACCACCAGGCTTTCAACCATGATGTTTTCAAGGGTCTGTTCACCACCAGGCTTTCAACCATAATGTTTTCAAGGGTCTGTTCACCACCAGGCCTTCAACCATAATGTTTTCAATGGTCTGTTCACCACCAGGCCCTCAAAAATAATGTTTTCAAGGGTCTGTTCACCACCAGGCCTTCAACCATAACGTTTTCAAGGGTCTATTCACCACCAGGCTTTCAACCATAATGTTTTCAAGGGTCTGTTCACCAGCAGGCCCTCAAAAATAATGTTTTCAAGGGTCTGTTCACCACCAGGCCTTCAACCATAATGTTTTCAAGGGTCTGTTCACCACCAGGCCTTCAACCATAATGTTTTCAAGGGTCTGTTCACCACCAGGCCTTCAAAAATAATGCTTTCAAGGGTCTGTTCACCACCAGGCCTTCAACCATAATGTTTTCAAGGGTCTGTTCACCAGGCCTTCAAAAATAATGTTTTCAAGGGTCTGTTCACCACCAGGCCTTCAACCATAATGTTTTCAAGGGTCTATTCACCACCAGGCCCTCAAAAATAATGTTTTCAAGGGTCTATTCACCACCAGGCCTTCAACCATAATGTTTTCAAGGGTCTGTTCACCACCAGGCCTTCAACCATAATGTTTTCAAGGGTCTGTTCACCACCAGGCCTTCAACCATAATGTTTTCAAGGGTCTATTCACCACCAGGCCTTCAACCATAATGTTTTCAAGGGTCTGTTCACCACCAGGCTTTCAACCATAATGTTTTCAAGGGTCTGTTCACCACCAGGCCCTCAAAAATAATGTTTTCAAGGGTCTGTTCACCACCAGGCTTTCAACCATAATGTTTTCAAGGGTCTGTTCACCACCAGGCCTTCAACCATAATGTTTTCAAGGGTCTGTTCACCACCAGGCCTTCAACCATAATGTTTTCAAGGGTCTGTTCACCACCAGGCCTTCAACCATAATGTTTTCATGGGTCTGTTCACCACCAGGCCCTCAAAAATAATGTTTTCAAGGGTCTGTTCACCACCAGGCCTTCAACTATAATGTTTTTAAAGGGTCTATTCACCACCAGGCCCTCAAAAATAATTTTTAAAGGGTCTGTTCACCAGCAGGCCCTCAAAAATAATGTTTTCAAGGGTCTGTTCACCACCAGGCCCTCAAAAATAATGTTTTCAAGGGTCTGTTCACCACCAGGCCTTCAACCATAATGTTTTCAAGGGTCTGTTCACCACCAGGCCCTCAAAAATAATGTTTTCAAGGGTCTGTTCACCACCAGGCCTTCACCTATAATGTTTTAAAGGGTCTGTTCACCACCAGGCCCTCAAAAATAATTTGTAAAGGGTCTGTTCACCAGCAGGCCCTCAAAAATAATGTTTTCAAGGGTCTGTTCACCACCAGGCCTTCAATCATAATGTTTTCAAGGTTCTGTTCACCACCAGGCCTTCTACCATAATTTTTTAAAGGGTCTGTTCACCAGCAGGCCCTCAAAAATAATGTTTTCAAGTGTCTGTTCACCACCAGGCCTTCAACCATAATGTTTTCAAGGTTCTGTTCACCACCAGGCCTTCTACCATAATTTTTTAAAGGGTCTGTTCACCACCAGGCCCTCAAAAATAAATTTTTAAAGGGTCTGTTCACCAGCAGGCCATCAAAAATAATTTTTTAAAGGGTCTGTTCACCCTCAGGCCCTCAAAAATAATGTTTTCAAGGGTCTGTTCACCACCAGGCCTTCAACCATAATGTTGTCAAGGGTCTGTTCACCAGTAGGCCATCAATATTAATTTTTCATGGGTGTGTCTGATGCCCTCCTTTATGTGTAATAAAGGGTGTATCGGAGTGCCTGTTCCTTGTAATTTGAGGCAGACTTGTCATTTTGTGCATAGTGTGATGAGTCCCATGACAAGAACGATTGTTTCACAATGTGAATGAGGCCCTTCTTTATACCCGTTGTATTGGAGTGCCTATTCCGTGTAATTTTTGGCAGCACTTGAGCTTTACGTACAAGTCAATATATGTTTCCTAACAATATTTATTCACAGTATGTCAGGAAGGGGATAAAGGTTTAAAAAAAACAATGAAAACACAGGTTTTAGAATACATTTTTTTGTAATAATAATAAAAATAATACTAACTTGGAACTTTTAAATAAAAATAAATACAAAAAGTAAAGAAAATAAAAATGAAGCTGGCCTTTGCCGACGTGCAGCTATCATAGCTTGGAGCTCCTGGTGATCCAGCTGGAGGCTGCGTAGGAGGTGGGAGGCAGCATACAGCTTTTCTCCAAATCGCCGTACGGCTTCCTCCACCTCGAAGTCTGTCGGTATATCTGTAGGGGTGGAAACAGTAATATAATTAGTAATATCGAGTTAAAGGGGTTGTCCCACGAAAAATATTCTAAACTTTCAAAGCAGCACCTGGATCTAAATACTTTAGCAGATGCATGTCATTAAATATTTTGTATATCTACTAGAACTGACTCAGTTATTCAGTGAAATGTATCTTTATTGAGCCATTTTTTTTCTTATTTCTTAGAACTGCTCACTGCACATGCTCAGTTTAAATCTTCAACTGCCTCCTGTCCTGAGCTGTGATAGGGAGAGATGGACACGAGTCCTGACATGCAGCAGAATAGACACTAGTCACACTACGCTTGAGTAACCAGTTTGATGTATCAGAGTAATTGGGACAGATCTCTGGATCTATGTGAGGTGCAGGGCTGTTTCTCGCTTTGTTAAAAAGAGATTGCCAATGTACTATAATATTATGTGATGTATGACCCATTTTTGTTTAATATTTTTGGGGTAACACAAGTTTCTACTTCTTTCACTACCTTGATTTTAAAATTATTGTGATATGTCTGCTTCACTAACCTCTTGGAGAACATAATGTGTACACAGTCTAGTTATCAATAACATGTTGGGTGGCATGATCCTAGTGCTTGAAAATATTACACTTCTGTGAATTAGGGGTTTGTACTTACGGGACACCCATAATTGATGGTCTTCCCAAGGTCCTGGGGAAAACTCCTCATGTCCCCTGACGGTTGGAACTATAAAAGATAAAACATAATATTAGCTCATATTTTGAAGACAGAAGTTCCACCCATTACACCCATTTTACCTACCTTCTGCCTCTGGTAGCTGGGCTGGTGGTGTACAAGGGGCAGGTGGGCTCCTCTCAGGGTGGGGTGGAGGAGGGGGCAGAGGGGCTCCTCTCTGGTGCCACAGCTGTCAAAAAACATTAAAGAATGGCATTACATTCAACTCTAATGAACAGTTGTAGCTACATGGGAATAGTTTGGGGCTGGAGGATCCCATTCCTAACCACTAGTGCTCTTACTGCAGCTGCACTCCCACGTAGCTTGGATGAAAAATAAATTAAATATGTTTCACACTTACTAGAGGATGCAGCTTCTTCCGGGGCCGTCCTTCTTCGGCGGTGGTGGCGCCGTCTTTGACGTTGGTCTGCAACATAAAAACGTACACAATTGTTAGATGATGACACTTTTTAATATTAACACATACTACTATGAAGATATTATGGGTGTGAGAGGGGGGCCATATCATTTTTTTTCTAAAAAGGTATTTATAGCAATAGATAACATTATCGCAATAACGTTCTTAATATCGTTAACACGGTGCGGTAAGAATACTTTGAATATCGCCCACTGACAGTAGCTGCAGCATGGGCACGTCTTGAGTCTGTGTGTAGGAGGAAGAAGAGCTAACTATGAAGGGGCATATATCTAAGGGTACTTTCTTTCACACTAGTGCATTTGCCTGACACAAAGGGGAGAATGGCCAGCACCATTAACAATAATGGGAGACTGCACTGATCCGGCCGCTATTCGGCAAGAAAGCCTGGAATTGGCAGGACAAATACTGCAGAACATATGTGAAAGTAGCCTAAGGCTAATTACTGGGAAGGGGCGTGTATCTGAGAATACCTTCACTTGTTTGTTTTGAGTTAGAGGCATGGCCTAGCATGAAAGAAAATTACTGCGGAGTGGGAGGGGCGTGGCCTGACAGACGGGGCGTGGCTTAGCAAGACGCTTCGCATGGGTGTATTTAATCTACTTCATTTAATGTTTCTGTGTGTCGTTGCAGAAAGAAAGTTAACCTCCCACCCATTCCTGCAACTGACAGAAGTTTATTTTTACCTTTATTTTTTCAATCCCTGTTGGCTGCGGAGTGGGAGAAGGTGTGGCCTAATGGAGTCGGAGCGTGGCTTAGCAAGACCTGGGGCTGGGGTTTTAGGTACTTCTTTTAGGGTGGCCTGAATTAAAGGTCAATACCATGCTTCTTTATGAGGCCACGCAATGGGTAGCAGTGGAAGAAAACATCTTTTATTACTACTGAACTGTCTTTGTCAGTTATATTTAGTTATATTTATGGTAACCGGAATACCTTTAACAGTGTCAGTGAATAGAAATGGCTGGGATGAGCTGAGCTCCTCAGTTGGCTGCTAATTACCTGGCTGTGTTGTTATGGAAACCTGCCCGCCCTGTGTGGGTCTGTGCAGAGAATGGCAGTTGTGGTTTAAAACCAAAGCTCCCAGGCTAATATTGGCTAATGGAGATCATATTTTGGGAATATCTCGGGAACGGTACGTCCTAGAGAGGTGAGACCTTGTCTAAAACCTTCCTGGACACCTTATGTACCTGTGTGCCGAATTAGTTAAAAATCGGTCCAGTAGTTTGGTTGCGCATAGAGAACAGACAGACAGACAGACAGACAGACAGACAGACAGAAACCCATTTTTATAATATTAAGAAACATTACAAAAATTTTTTAACATGTTTTTACTTATCAAATATTTTGTTACTCACCCTGTCATATCTCAGCGCGGATCTCATTAAACCGGTCTGGGCATTTAAATTTCAGATCGGGCCACTTGCGCTGGATCTGGCCCGGGGTCCGCGCGGTGTTGAATCGATGGCACAAGCCTCGGATCACCTGCTTTATCGATATGGACCAGACACGTTTATCGATATGTTTTCATATGGACCAGACACCCTCCCCTCATCCGAGCAGGGGGTGCCTGGTCTTCTCCCATTGACTTTCATTATGCTCGGGTGCTCGATCATCACTATTTATGATGCGTTATGTGTGAGGCATAGTTCAGAAGGGAGCACGATATAATGCCATTCACCTAATAGGCTGCAATTTCACCCCAATAATAGAATCAAGGATTACTGGAATTACTAATGTATCAAAGAATGCAAACAACATAAAATCTGCACTTTGTAACCCCAATTATTGCAGCAAGGTGTAATAGAATAGCTCATATTACCAAGGCTTTACACTCTTCCATTGGTCCCTAATCTCTCCCTACAGTGTGGATAATGCCTGACTATCCTTTCTCTACACTACGAATAATCTTTCCCTGAAATGCTCAGTAGTTATTTTTTTTAAAAGTGTTTCCTAAACACTATCTCTAGTGCCTGCAATGTCTCTCTCTGCACTAAGTTCACTAGAAAATGTCAGAGACCAAGATGACATCACATGTCTGGCTGGCTGCTGATTTGCTGCATGCATGGCATTGTGGGTAATGTCTCATTCCCAGGCTTCAAACTTCCTTGTTCTAACATGTGCATCAGACATTTTAGAAAAAATATGAATCGTTACCACGGAGTAAGAGGAAATTTGACGAATCAAATTTATCCTCAAAGTTGGATCGAATTCCACTTTGTCAACTTCAATTCGCTCATCTCTAGCCGTGTCCTGTCTACTGCAGCTAGTAGCAGCTGAAGAATGGAACTGAGATTGTGCTTCTTTCACTGAGGTGGACAGAGAAATTAGAAAAAAGAGCAAACAGCAGGCGGTGCTCTATATACAGTGCCTTGCAAAAGTATTTGGCCTCCTGGAACTTTTCAACCTTTTGCCACATTTCAGGCTTCAAACAAAAAGTTTTTTGGTGAAGAACCAACAACAAGTGGGTCACAATTGTGAAGTGGAACGAAATTTATTGGATCATTTAAACTTTTTTTGGTAATAATAAATCTGAAAAGTTGGGCGTGCAAAATTATTCGCCCCATTTACTTTAAATTTCAGAAAACTCACTCCAGAAGTTTATTGAGGATCTCTGAAGGATCCAATGTTGTCCTAAATGACTGATGAAGATAAATAGAATCCACCTGTGTGTGATCAAGTCTCCCTATAAATGCACCTGCTCTGTGATAGTCTCAGGGTTCTGCATCATGAAGACCAAGGAACATACCAGGCAGGTCCGTGATACTGTTGTGGAGAAGTTTAAAGCCGGATTTGGATACCAAAAGATTTCCCAAGCGTTAAACATCCCAAGGAGCACTGTGCAAGCGATCATATTGAAATGGAAGGAGTATCAGACCACTGCAAATCTACCAAGATCCGGCCTTCCTTCTAAACTTTCATCTCAAACAAGGAGAAGACTGATCAGAGATGCAGCCAAGAGGCCCATGATCACTCTGGATGAACTGCAGAGATCTACAGCTGAGGTGGGAGAGTCTGTCCATAGGACAACAATCAGTCGAACACTTCACAAATCTGGCCTTTATGGAATAGTGCCAAGAAGAAAGCCATTTCTCAAAGATATCCATAAAAAGTCTTGTTTACAGTTTGCCACAAGCCACCTGGGAGACACACCAAACGTGGAAGAAGGTGCTCTAGTCAGATGAAACCAAAATCGAACTTTTTGGAAACAATGCAAAACGATATATTTGGTGTAAAAGCAACACACCTCATCACCCTGAACACACCATCCCCACTGTCAAACATGGTGGTGGCAGCATCATGGTTTGGGCCTGCTTTTCATCAGCAGGGACAGGGAAGATGGTCAAAATTGATGGGAAGATGGATGGAGCCAAATACAGGACCATTCTGGATGAAAACCTGTTGGAGTCTGCAAAAGACCTGAGACTAGGACAGAGATTTTTCTTCCAACAAGACAATGATCCCAAACACAAAGCAAAATCTACAATGGAATGGTTCAAAAATAAACGTATCCAGGTCTTAGAATAGCCAAGTCAAAGTCCAGACCTGAATCCAATTGAGAATATGTGGAAAGAGCTGAAAACTGCTGTTCACAAACGCTCTCCATCCAACCTCAAAGAGCTCAAGCTGTTTTGCAAGGAAAAATGGGCAAGAATTTCAGTCTCTAGATGTGCCAAACTTATAGAGACATACCCCAAGCGACTTGTAGCTGTAATCACAGCAAAAGGTGGCGCAACAAAGTATTAATGCAAGGGGGCCGAATAATTTTGCACGCTCCACTTTTCAGTTTTATTATTACAAAAAAGTTTAAATGATCCAATAAATTCCGTTCCACTTCACAATTGTGACCCACTTGTTGTTGATTCTTCACCAAAAATTTAAAATGTTATATCTTTTTGTTTGAAGCCTGGAATGTGGCAAAAGGTTGAAAAGTTCCAGGGGGCCAAATACTTTCGCAAGTCACTGTATAGAATTCATAAAATAACTCAGTAGCTGTGATAAATGTTTAACTACATGCAATTACAAAAATATTCAGGTGTTGGCTTGAACACTGTAGAATATTTTTTGTGGAACAACCTCTAAGTTTTTTTTTAATTATACATCAGGCTACGGAAATTGCATTGTTTCACAAACAAGATTTCTATCAAGTTTATATTTTTAGCATTTGAATTTTTGCTAACAAATTGGCATTACGTTCAAAAGAGAGGAATATTTTTCTCATGACCTGAGTTTCCTTTTCTTTAATGCATCACTGGTTTTATCTGTGAGGTGATTATATTTTATATGACTTTCACACAAAGAGCAGTAAATGCTCAAGGCTCAGTCTATCAACTTCCTACTGGGTAGCGATTTAATCTTACTAGACCAGGTATCAAGATCTCGCCAGCCTTCACTTCTTAAAAGCAGAAAAAAACCACTAAGCTTGTGAAACTGAAATAAATGAGCTGCTGTAGATCTCGGCTGAAAGCAGAACTATGGTTTTCCAGCCTGACTTTTGACGTTTCTTCACACTGTTTGGCAGGTCTTCAAGACATAGGACATTCATTGACAGCTTTTACCCAAATGCGGTTTATATAACTCCTGGCGTTTCTTTTTTTATTATATTTTAGAAAGCTCGTACAAGTTTTACAGATAGAATATTATATCCAAAGTCCTCAAAAGCCATAAAGAATTGCTAGAAAAAATATATGTTGCCTTTTGCACCTTAAATTTCATTGCTCACCAGGAAAAGGACAACAAAAAATAAAATATTGCTTCTTGTGCCGACTGATGAAGCTTTCATGTGGCTTACTTTAAATAAGTGGTTGATGAACATGATGCATCAAGAGACCTATGGAAACCATAAAAAAAGGTGATCATGGACAATGTACAGACTCTGCTTTATTAAGGGAGATTGCAGTCAGCCTACAATCAAATCAAGTTTTTTGCATTTGTTTTGACTAAAAAAAGCCCCAGGCTGAGTTAAAACTGGCTATACACATTAGACTGCAGTAGGCTCATTCAGCTGACGGTTATTTCTCTAGAGCTCCTGCTCTGCATACACATACAAACTTGGCTTGGCCAAATATGCATGTGTTCTCAGCATAGACAGTGGCATAATATTGCTGACAGCAGCTTACCTAAGAACAGGATTGGCCAATTTAAGTCCAACTGCCCTATCCTTCCTTTTTTTTACATCTGTCATCGGGAGAGTTATGAGGCCCCTGTACACATTAGATGATCATCCAATCCTGCCAAAATTTGCGAGTTATGTCAGCAAATGGCTTTTATTATATAGAGAAAGTTAATACAAGGCACTTACTAATGTATTGTGATTGCCCATATTGCTTCCTTCTCTGGCTACATTCATTTTTCAATTGTATTATACACAGCTCGTTTCCTGGGAGTTACGGCCACCACTGCAGCGCAGATACAAGGTGGTTGGGACAGGAACTGCTGCACATGCAATCTCATGCATACTCTCATGATCCAAGCTACTGGAGAGGCCGGCACTTTTTTCTGTAATGTGAAAGCACCACCACCACTGCTGGACAATAGGGTGGTCGTAATCCTTGGAAACGAGCCATTTATAATGTGATGGAAAGATAAATCAAGCCAGCAAAGCAGGCAATACTGACCATCACAATACATTAGTAAGTGCCTTAATATAATATGGAAAGTCACTGGTCGGCACTGCCATCTATGTGGTATCAAACATACAGGGTTGGCATCCCTCAATTCTGTGAAGGACTGGGGTGCTCAGTTAAGGCCCCTTTCACATGAGCGAGTTTTCCGCGCGGGTGCAATGCGCGATGTGAACGCATAGCACCCGCACTGAATCCTGACCCATTCATTTCAATGGATCTATGTACATAAGCGTTTTTTTTTCACGCATCAGTTCTGCATTGCGTGAAAAACGCAGCATGTTCTATATTCTGCATTTTTCAAGCAGCCCTAGTCCCATAGAAGTGAATGGAGCTTCAGTGAAAAATGCATTGCATCCTGAAGCAAGTGCGGATGCAGTGTGTTTTTTACTGATGGTTGCTAAGAGATGTTGTTTGTAAACCTTCAGTTTTTTATCACGCATTGCACCCGAGCAAGTTCCAGGGGGCCAAATAAATAAGCGGAGAAAACTGAACAACTGAACGTAAATGCAGACAAAACTGACTGAACTTGCTTGCAAAATGGTGCAAGTTTTCCTGAACGCATCTGGTCCTAATACGTCACACTCGTGTGAAAGGGGCCTTAAGGGTGCATAATCTTCTTGGTGGAAATAAATAGCAACACTGACAGATTCTTTTGCAGCTTTATTTCCAAAATCCACAATGTTTTTAATGAAAATTTGGAAATAAAACTGCAAAAGAATCAGTGAGTGTCGCTATTTATTTCTACTAAGAAGATTAGTAAGTGCCTTGCATTAACTTTCTGTACATGATACATGCCATTTGCTGAAGTGAGAAAACCCCTTTAAAGGTAGATGTTGACTGACAAATGTAACTGATTCTTTGTTGTAAGATGATTATAAGGGCTCTTGCATGGAGATATGGAGCTTGTATGAGAGTGGTCCTGACAGGCCCCATTGGTGTGGAAACATTCTCTACTTTGAAGCCATGTTTCTAAGAGAACATTTTCCCCATATAGTCATACAGAATGCAACAGAAATAACGTCCATATACCCAAAGGCATCCTCAGGTGTAATAAAGGTCTTATGCACCTCTATGGGAGGCCTAACCTTGCTCCATACAAAATGGAGCTGTAATAGGATAGTGTGCATGAGTACTCAAATTCAGTGTCTGAATTTAACCATGTAAATGCATTGACATATGAGCAGTGGCTTAAATTGAGAAGTAAGGGGCTTATAGCAAGGATCAAACCCCACACAGGATAGAAGGGTTTCCACCTAAACCTCTTTAAATGACCCTTAGGCCATTTTTTCCACTGCCTCGTTTGCTAAAAGTTGTTCCTTTAGAGGGCAGAGTCCTGACCAAGTTTTCACCCTCAGTAGAAGAGGGGATGATCCTAAGTGGGCCCCCTCTTGCCCTGGGACCCATAGCAGTCGCATGGTCTCCCTCTATGGTAGTTACACCCCTGCATGTGAGTATTTTTTAGCAGTTGCTTTTTTACTTCTTTTCACTCATTCATACAGCTGCAACTGGCAAAGTCCCAGACAACTCTAGTAGATGTGGTCTTTCTTATCTTTCCAATGCTGTTTCTAAGACAGAGATACATCCTACATAACACACAAAAACCGACCAAACAATAATGATCATTTATTGCAGGCCTCATATCTGTCAATTCACTTTTAAAAAGGTTATTCTTTATATAAACCCTAACCTATTTTAACTAATATTCCTTTATGATTTTATACTGCTTCATCAGCATGTTTTGTCGCTAAAAAGTAGCTGTTGTGTTTGTTAAGGGAATTGTAAATGCTTATGAGATGAAGAAGAAAAGGGAATTTCCCCTTTATATCCCATTTTTGTTTTACCATTTTTCAAACAAAACTCTCAGCTTGAAGATGAACTCTATCAAATGTTCACAGGAATGCTCGTTAGTGATTATCTGGTGTAAAATGTAAAAATCGTCATTTCCTGGCAGCAGATTGTGCTGCGTAAACATCATCTGTTGCCGGCAAACAATGAGTCTGTATGGAGACGAGCAATGGCATTAGCAATCACTCCTCCCCATATTGTGGAAGGGATTTCTGCATGTAAATGCGGTGCTCTCCTCCACTGATGAGCAGGTGATTGCCAGGAAGGAACAGGGTAAGGCTACTTTCACACTAGCGGCAGGCCTGATCCGGCAGGTGAAGGGTGCTGCCGGATCAGGCCTGCCACAGCGACATGTGTGGAGCCGGAACCGCGCTCCGGCCCCACACATGTCACACAGTACATACATACACACACACAGACACACACACATATACACAGACAAATACACATACATACATACTTACATGCTCCCAGCAGGTCTTCAGAGCGAAGGAGGAACAGGATGGCTCACACAGGTGACGATTCCCCACAGCGCCCTCTGCTGGGCACATGGTGGAATCGTCACCTGTGCGCGCCGTCCTGTCCCTCCGACGCTCTGAAGACCTGCCGGGAGCATGTAAGTATGTATGTATGTGTATTTGTCTGTGTATATGTCTGTGTATGTTTATGTGTATGTCTATGTCTATGTCTGTATGTGTGTATTGTGTGTACGTGTAGCCGGATCCGTCATGAACTCCATTGAAAGTCAATGGAGGGCGGATCCGGTTACCATTGTGGTCACACCAGACGGATCCACCCCCATTGACTTGCATTGGGGGTCATTCCGGATCCGTCTTGGTGCGGATGCCTGGACCGGAGAGCAAACCGCAGCATGCTGCGGTTTGTTCTCCGGTCTGAAGATGGAACGGAATGCTTTCAGGAGCATTCCGTTGTCTTCAGTTCAGTTTTGTCCCCATTGACAATGAATGGGGACAAAACGGAAGCGTTTTATTCCGGTATTGAGCCCCTATGACGGAACTCAATACCGGAATTTTAAAACGCTAGTGTGAAAGTAGCCTAAGCACTAGTGCCTTGCAGCTGGGGTCCTAGGTTTGAATCTGACAACATCTACATGGAGTTTGTATGTTCACCCCGTGTTTGCGTGGGTTTTCTCTGGGTAATCTGGTTTCCTCCTACACTTCAAAGAGATACTGATAGGGAACTTAGATTGTGAGCTCTACTGGGGACAGTGTGATGCTATGTCTGTAAAGCGCTGCAGAATATTATGAGTATTTTTTTAAAACCCAAAACGCCATATTGGACTAGCGTATTACCATTTTTAATGCCTGTTAGATGATTGCACTTCTGTCTAAGCGTCCGTTAAAAACAGTCCTTTTGATCGATAGGCTGAATGGGTTTTTAACATAGTGATTTGTGCTGAATCAGTTTGTAACAAATCAAATTTCTTGTCAAACATAGGAGAAGCTGGCAAATTGAATTTTCCAAAACTTTGCTCATATCTAGTAACTACCTATCTGTGTGTATATATGCCCATATTTCCTCATATCTAGTAACTACCTATGTGTGTGTGTGTATATATATATATATATATATATATATATATATATATATATATATATATAGCTATTTTTTTCTTTCCTTCAATAAATCCCAAAATGGTTGTATAACTCAATTATGCCAGCTATTCCCTCTTGACAACATTATTTATAATAATGGTGTTGTCATGTTCCTTTGTTTTGTTTTGTTGGCCATCTTGGGAGCAGCTTTCTTCTTTCTTTGTCTCTCTAAAAGAAAAGGATTGGAAAAGTTCAGTGAGGTGCTGTTCATGGGGAAAGAGGCATCAAAGGACCGACAAACATTTGTAGGCAGCTGGAAGTGGGTCATGCTAAAAGAAGGCGACCCCCTTCTGAACATACAGATACCAGGTTCTCCACGGTGGACACTAGAGATAATCGAATCGGACGAAGTGGAATTCGATCCGAATTTCACGAATTATTCGATTCGTACTGATTTAGAATTTCCTGACGATTCGTGGTGACTAATCTTTTTTTTTTCCACTAAAATGGCGGCTGCACGTATTTGGACATGGAGAAAGGAACATGAGGGAGGGAGGGATCACCAACAATGCCATGCATGCAGCCAATCAGCAGCCAGCCAGCCCTGTGATGTCACAGCCCAATAAATAGCCTCAGCCGTCTTGGATTCAGCCATTTTCCAGTGAATTCAGTGCAGGGAGAGACGTTTGCAGGCGCTAGGGAAACTGATAGAAAACCTCCTCAAAAGTACAAATTGCTGAATAGAAGTGTAGGGAAAGCATAGGAATTGAAGTATTGAAGCAGAACAGGCTTCTATTGGGGTGTTTAGAGTGTGAGATATGGAAAGAAGTGCAACCACAGGGTAATAGGAAAAATCGTATTACACCTTGGTTTCAGTGACTGGGATTCAAAATAGCCATGCTACAGCTGCAGATGTCAGGTTTGCCTCTGTAATTCTGGTTATTGGGGTTTTGTTAACCCTAGTGCGCTGTAGTTAAATTTAGTACAGCACTTTTTTGTGGTTTTAGTGTTGGGGCTTATTAGCTGTGTTGAAGTGGGACAATGGCAGCCCTTTGTAGCGTGCATTATTCTCAAGAAAAAGAGTTTTAGTAGGCATACAGCGCCAAAGTTCTGTATTTTAAAAGCTACTGGCATTTATTGCTGTTGCCCAAAAAGCATATTATTTGCTCCGTGTTGAAGTGAGACAATTGCAGCCCGTTGTAGCATGTATTATTCTCAAGAAAAAGAGTTTTACTAGGCGTACAGCGCCAAAGTTCTATCTAGTAAAGTGTTCTACCAGCTATTAGTGTTTTAAAAAAACATATTATTCGCTCCGTGTTGAAGTGAGACAATTACAGACCGTTGTAGCGTGTATTATTCTCAAGAAAAAGAGCTTTATTAGGCATACAGCGCCAAAGTTCTGTATTTTAAAAGCTACTGGCATTTATTGCTGTTGACAAAAAAATATATTATTCGCTCGGTGTTGAAGTGGAACAATTACAGCCCGTTGTAGCGTGTATTATTGTCAATAAAAAGATTATTACTAAGTGTATAGCGCCAAAGTTCTATATTTTAAAAGCTACTGCTGTTGCCCAAAAAACGTATTATTCGCTCGGTGTTGAACTGAGACAATTACAGCCCATTGTAGCGTGTATTATTTTCAGGAAAAAGATTATTACTAGGTATATAGCGCCAAAGTTCTATATTTTATAATCTACTGGCATTTATTGCTGTTGCCTAAAAAACGTATTATTCGCTCCGTGTTGAAGTGGGACAATTACAGCCCATTGTAGCGTGTTTTAATTTCCTTTTAATTTATTTATTTGATCAAACAGCATGTCAGGCAGAGAAGTGACAGGCCCTGCACAGGGGAGTAGCAGAGGCATAAATGTTTCTGGTGCAGGCACAGGTTGCAGCAGAGTAAGGCGGCGTGGCAGCAGGGGTAACATTGAGAGGCCAGAGCTCCCAGTGTCATCTAGCGGTCGGGTCTTGACCAGTAACCCAGCGGTTCTTGACTGGTTGACTCGGTCTTCGACTTCGTGCCAAATGACTTCAGAGACCCCAGTCAAGAATTGGTGGGTTCATCAGACACAACCCTTAGTTGGCATGGCCCGGGAGAAGGCCCTGTGTGCTCACCTGTCCTCAACCTGCCTCTGTCCTTTTCTGTTCCCTCAACCAGAGAAATAATGTATGCTGTGGGCTCAGCTCCACTTTACAGCGAAGACGAGCTACTGGAGGAGGGTCAGCAGCTACTGGCTGACAGTCAGCAGCTACTGGGCAGCCAAGATGTGGAGGAGACATCCGCAGCTTCCTCAGTTAGGCAGGCAAGTAGTGATGAGGAAAGTGGCATGGGAGCTTGGGTTGTGCGCGGTCAGGCTCCTTACCCACAGAGAGTCGAGGAGGACATCAGCGACGTGCAGACACTACTCGATGATGATGAAGCCAATTGCACTTGGGAGCCGGTTGAATTAGGGCCTTCATCATCATCAGGAGAAGAGGGTGGCAACTTGCCCGTGAGGCAGCGACAGAGCCAGCAGGTCGCTACCATTGCAGGGAGTCAGCAGGGTGGCAGCAGTGGGAGGTCGGGAGCCAAACGTGCCCGAGGTAGACCAACCGCTTCGCATGAATCCGGTCCGGAAAGTAGTGGTGCAGCGGTTCAAGGAGGCATGGGGGTAGCAGCCAGTCAGTGAGGAGTGTTGGGGGTAAATTCACGTACTCGGCGGTGTGGCAGTTTTTCGTTAAGCTGCCGGGTGAGGTGAACCGAGCTATTTGTAGAATCTGTGGGCAGAAGGTGAAGCGTGGCCAGGGTGCCAATGTTGGCACCACGGACCTGAGTCAACATATGCAGCGTCACCATAAAATGGCCTGGGAGAACATTGGCTCCAGTGCGGTGGTCCAGCCTGCAGCAGCAACATCATCCACAGCATCAACCAGTAGCGCCTAACAGATTTCAGGCAGTCAAGGCTCCACCACCTCAGCCGAAGGGAGCTGTCTGTCCTTCCCATCATCTGATGCTCCTGCTCCTCCTCCTACTTCTCGTCAGTCATTCCGTCAGCAATCAATCAGCGAAGCCATTGCCAAGAGACAGTGGTATGCGTGTACACATCCAACGGCACAGAAGCTGAACGTGCTCCTGGCCAAGTTGCTGGTGCTGCAGTCCCTCCCTTTCCAAGTGGTGGACTCTGAACCTTTCAGAGAACTGATGGCTTGTGCCGAGCCGAGGTGGAGAGTTCCAAGCCGTCATTTCTTTGGCAAACAGGCAGTAGCAGCCCTGCACAAATATGTAGAACAGAAGGTGGGTCAGTCCTTGAGCCTGTCGGTGTCTGCCAAAGTTCACGGCAGCGCCGACGTGTGGACCTCTAATTACGGTCAGGGACAATATATGTCCTTTATGGCCCACTGGGTAAATGTGGTTCCTGCACAGCCACACCAGCAACTTGGCCAGGCCATGCCGCTTCCGCCTCCATGTTCTCATGCTGTCACTCCTGCGACAATGTCTGCCTCCTCACCCTCCACCGTGTCCTCAGCCTCCACTGCAGGGACAATTCACAGTGCCCCACCAGCATACCACATGTGCAGGGCATGGCGGTGTCACGCGGTTCTACACCTCGTTTGCCCGGGCGAACGGAGTCACACAGGGGAGGAACTGCTCCGTGTCATTCATCAAGAAATCCAATCCTGGCTTTCCCCGCGACAACTCAAAATGGGAACAATGGTGACCGACAATGGGAAGAACATGGTGTCTGCGCTGCGTCAAGGAGGGCTGTGCCATGCGCCCTGCATGGCGCACGTGTTAAATCTGGTTGTCAAGCTGTTCCTAAAGTCTTCTATCCATCTGCAAGACATCCTAAAAATGGCCCAAAAACTTTGCATGCACTTTAGCCACTCCTACACCGCCAAGCACATCCTCCTTGAGCTGCAGCTGCAGAACGGCATCCCCCAACATAGGCTGATATGTGATGTTTCCACCCGTTGGAATTCCACCCTCCATATGTTGGACCGACTGTACGAACAGAGAAAGGTCATAAACGATTCAAGCCGACAGAGGTACTCCCCTGTGTAACTTCGATGTTAGCCAGTGGCAGCTCTTGCGTGACACCTGCCGGTTGCTCGTGCCCTTTGAGGAGGCCACTGTATTTGTCAGTCGCCAGGACTACGGGATGAACAACGTCATTCCACTCATTCATATCCTGGAAAAGAGGCTGTTAAATCTGGCTGGTCAGGGGACAGGAGATGTGGCGACTACATCTCACGGCCACATGAGCCCTGTGGGAGGAGGAGGAGATTGGAGCACAAAGAATGCCTAGAGAAATGGGTAGTTTCTCTGCCCAGGTGACAGGAGCGGAGGAGCAGAGCAGCCAGTGGAGCTACAGGGCGATGAGGAAGAGGAGGCAGAGGACCCAGACCCACCGTGGCAGTATGCAGTGGAGATGGAGGCAGGGAGTCCCTCCGAGTCACTTGCGCAAATGGCCCGATGCATGCTCACTTGCTTACATAGTGACAGCCGAATTGTCACCATTCGGCAGAGGGATGACTACTGGCTCTCCACCCTATTAGACGCTCGCTACCAGTCCAAAATGGGGGCCTTTTTTACACCTGCTGAGAGGGAGGACAAACTGAACTACTATAGAGACATCCTATGTAGTCAGTTGGCCGCTGCCTATCTGCTCCATTGTCCTTTCTCTCGCAGGTCTGACCGGGGGGGCCCTCTGCGCTCACGTTCCACTGCCATGGCTGCTGGGGGGGGGTAGGGATGGCAGTAGCAGTACCAGCTCCATCAACAGCAGCCTGAGCCAGCATCAGCTAGACCTGGAGGAGGACCTGAAAAAGCAGGTGGTGGCACACTCGGACAGCATCCTGCCACCCATCATAGAAGATCCGCTGGACTACTGGGCAGCCAAACTAGATTTGTGGCCGCAATTGGCCGAGTTTGCTCTGGAAAAGCTGTCCTGGCTGGCCAGTAGTCTGGCATCAGAGCGGGTGTGTAGTGCAGCGGGGGCCATAGTTACACCAAGGAGAACTCGCCTGTCCACCAAAAATGTGGAGAGACTCACCTTTGTCAAGATGAATCAGGTGTGGATCAGCCAGGACTTCCAACCACCAACGCCTGATGCATCAGATTAGATCATTCATGCTGTTTTTTGACTGTTTTTTCTGGCTACCTGCCTCACCAAATACTCTGATGCTGCCACCGGCCTGATGCCACACATCTAAAGCTCCTTCTTACACCCACCATCGTCAGCGGGTAGTGTTTTCGCCACCCACTTCCCCACACTGTCCTCGTGCCACTCTATAGTCTGCTGATGCTGCTACTGCCTCCATAATGTCATTGTACCATTCTGTAGTCTGCCCATGCTGCTGTTGCTGCTACTACTACTACTGCCTCCATAATTTAATCGTACTAATCTGTTGCCTCGAAATTGTACTTACTGACATGTGATATTTGCTCTGTGGGCCTGTGACTCGGAAATTGTACTTACAGACATTTAAGATTTTGGTGACACGGAAATTGTACTTACTGACATGTGATATCTGCTCACTGGGCCTGTGACTCGGAAATTGTACTTACTGACATTTGATATTTCTCATTGGGCCTGTGACTCAGAAATTGTACTTACAGACTTCTGATATTTGCTCAGTGGGCCTATGACTCAGAAATTGTACTTACAGACATCTGATATTTGCTCAGTGGGCCTGTGACTCGGAAATTGTACTTACTGACATTTGATATTTGCTCATTGGGCCTGTGACTCAGAAATTGTACTTACAGACATCTGATATTTGCTCACTGGGACTGTGACTCAGAAATTAAACTTACAGACATCTGATATTTGCTCACTGGGACTGTGACTCAGAAATTAAACTTACAGACATTTGATATTTGCTCGATGGGCCTCTGACTCGGAAATTAAATTTACAGACATTTGAGATTTTGTTGATACGGAAATTGTACTTACTGACATGTGATATTTGCTCACTGGGCCTGTGACTCGGAAATTATACTTACAGACATTCGATATTTGCTCGGTGGGCCTCTGACTCGGAAATTAAACTTACAGACATTTGAGATTTTGGTGACACGGAAATTGTACTTACTGACATGTGATATTTGCTCAGTGGGCCTGTGGCTCGGAAATTGTACTTACTGACACTTTCAATCTTGTTGGGCCACTCTGTGACCTCCTAATTCTGCTAGTACGGTTGCTGCCACTTCCACACTCTGTCATTGTGCCACTGTGTGGCCTCATAATGCTACAGCTACTGCCACTGCCTCCTCTACACTGTCGTCGTGCCACTCTGTCAGACCTACTACAGTCTCAGGCAGGTCAAGTTGACACTTGTTCTACGTCAATTCCTCTGGCACAGACATTAGTGGTCCTGAGAACTTTTACCTTCCTATCTCTGTCGCCGTACCACCCTGGCCTCAAAATTCTACTCCTGCTACCACTTCCACACGCTGTCATTGTGCCACTCTGTGGCCTCAAAATTTTACCACTGCTGCTGCCACTTCCACACTCTGTCATTGTGCCACTCTGTGGCCTCATAATGCTACAGGTACTGCCACTTCCTCCTCCACACTGTCGTCATGCCACTCTGTCAAGTTGTCAATGGTTGACACTTGTTCTACATCAATTCCTCTGGCACAAACATTACTGGTCATGAGAACTTTTACCTTCCTATCTCTGTTGTCGTACCCCCCTGGCCTCAAAATTCTATTCATGTGGCCACTTCCAAACTCTGTCATTGTGCCACTCTGTGGCCTCAAAATTCTAATAGTACTGCTGCCACTTGCACACTGTGCAGATCAAGCTTGACAACGGTTGACACTTGGTCTACATCAATTCCTCGGGCACAGACATTAGTGGTGATGAGAAATTTTCCCTTCCCATCTCTGTCGTCGTGCCACTCTGGCCTCATAACCTTGTCATGCCACTCCGGCCTGACCTCATAATTCTGCTACTACGGTTGCTGCCACTTTCCCACCCTGTCTTTGTGCCACTGTGTGGCCTCATAATGCTACAGCTACTGCCACTGCCTCCTGTATACTGTCGTCGCACCACTCTGTGGTCTCCTGATGCTACAGCTGCTGCCACTGCCTCCTCTACACTGTCGTCGTGCCACTCAGTGACTACATAATTGTGCACGACGTCATTTGCAGTCTTTGCATTGGGCCTGTCTGTGACTACGAAATTCTACTGACTGACGTTTTCATTCTTGTCGGGCCACTCTGTCATTGTGCCACTGTGTGACTTCATAATTCTTCACTACTGTCATTTGCAGTCTTTGTATTGGGCCTGTCTGTGACTGCGAAATTCTACTGACTGACGTTTTCATTCTTGTCGGGCCACTCTGTCGTTGTGCCACTGTGTGACTTCATAATTCTTCACTACTGTCATTTGCAGTCTTTTCATTGGGCCTGTCTGTGACTGCGAAATTCTACTGATTGACGTTTTCAATATTGTCAACCTACTCTGTTGTTGTGCCACTGTGTAATTTCATAATTCTGCACTACTGTAATTTGAAGTCTTTTCATTGGGCCTGTCTGTGACTGCAAAATTCTACTGATTGACGTTTTCAATCTTGTCAACCTACTCTGTTGTTGTGCCACTCTGTGGTCTCCTGATGCTGCTACTGCTGCTGCCACTTCCACACTATCATCGTGCCACTCTGTGGTCTCCTGATGCTACAGATGCTGTCACTGTCTCCTCTACACTATCGTCGTACCACTCTGTGGTCTCTTGATGCTATAGCTGTTGCCACTGCCTCCTATACACTGTCGTCGTGCCATTTTGTGGTCTCCTGATGCCGTTTTTTAACGCTATTCGCCACAACTTTATTAGGATCGAACCAAATTTTTTCAGAAAATTCGGCGAACCAACTGAATCAAATTTTTTAAAAATTCGCTCTTCTCTAGTGGTCACCATTGGATCACTTGACCCAATGGTCAGTTACTAGTACCATATATAATTGCATACTGTACTATGGCCTTGATCATCGCCTTCACTCCAGAGGGGCTTGTGCAACATTTTTACACCATTCACTCAAGTTTGGAAATATGGATGACAAAGAAAGGAAGAAAAAAAATGGGTGACAAAGAAAATGGGAAAAAATATAACTGCTCAACTAAGCATAACAACTGTCCAAAGAACAGGCCACATCTGTGACCCTCACATACTGTACCTGCACTTGCCTTCAGCCTCCTACTTTGAAGTCTGAAGTCTGTGGAAATTACAGAAAGTGCAGAGCAGGACCCACACTGTTAATATGATGTACATGCCTAAGATATTAATACTTCTTTAACTGGCTACTTGAATTTGACAATAACTTCCATAAGGTACAAGATGCATATACAATAGCATTCATGTAAAACCCATCATAAATACTTAAAATATTCATTGACAAAATAAAGTCAGACACCAGAGAGAGTTCTGTCTCCTTAATGTGTAGCCATCATGTCTGTGGTCTTTCACATATTTAAATAGCATCTGTCAGCAGATTTGTACCTATGAAACTGGCTGACCTGTTGTATGGGCACTTTGCAGCTGAAGGCATCTGTGTTGGTCCAATGTTCATATGTACCCTCATTGCTGAGAAAAATGTTTTAATAAATGCAAATGAACTTATAACAGCAATGGGGGTGTGTGTTGCTGTTATAACCTATAGTCTCCGCTCTCTTTGCAACTGCCGCACCCCTTCACTTTGAGTGACAGTGCCAGAGAGTGTAAATGTGATGAGGGTTCAGCAGTTGCAGAGAGAGTGGAGCCTCAAGATGTAACCGCAACACCTCCGTTGCTCCTACAAACTCATTTGCATATAGTAAGATTACATTTTGTTTAGCAATGCGGGCACATATTAACATGGGACCATGACTTCAGCTGCCAATTGCATCTGTAACAGGTCAGCCTCTTTCATAGGTCCTAAACATGCTGACAGATGCCCTTCAAGGAATGTTAACAGAAGCCAAATCACGAAAGTCAGTATGCCTTGTGCAAACACAAACACTTTACTGCTATAATAAAATGAAAGCAAAATTACAATTTTGATGTGGACATTCCACATTACTTAAATAAATCTGTAGCACATTGTTATAAACAAGTGAATACTTTAGTTGAAGTGAAGAAAAGTTGGTATTTTTAACTCAATAGTCATAAAAAACAATATTTTAAGAATGTGTGGTTGTTTTTATTTTTCATTTCAGCAGTACTATACCATTGAAAATTTAAATACAGATATTGTCCCTCTGTAGCATTTAGCACAGAGATAGGCAATAGATATAGATATGGCAATAGATAAATATGATAGGCAATTTGTAAAGGTGTGCATTTAGTGCTATGGCCTGTGGGTGAGTGGCTGGGTATTTGCGCTTTCGTTCAAATGCCTGGGGTATAGACATCTGTACGCTGCGCTGGGACACAGAAGTGGTTGTGCTTGCTGATGGTGCTTGCGAGGGTCCAGGTGCAGGGCGGGAGGCATCTGGGCCTGCGTCTTGGCTAGCACGTAACACAGGCAAGAGGAGGCAGTGGTGTGACCCGCAGACACCGATTGTGGATCCAGGCGTTTGGCCCACCTATTAGGGTGCTTTGCTGCCATGAAGATCATGCTGGTGGTGGTCAGGTTGCTAGTGTTTATGCCCCTGCTCATTTTGGTACGGCACAGGTTGCAAATAGAGATGAGCGAATTTTTCAAAAATTCAATTCGGCTGGTTCGCCGAATCTTCCGAAAGATTTGCTTCGATCCGAATAAATTTGTTGCGAATCGCGTTAAAAAACGGCTAATTCCGGGCTGCAGAGAACCTAGATAGTGGTGTGGAACACTGTGCCTTGCAGTAAAACGCATAGGGAGTAGTGTTGAGGGAGCACCTCTGTGCTCGTATGCTCGGGTGCTCTGGCCGAGCACTCGAACATAATGTTAGTCAATGGGACTAAACCAGGCACCCCCCCGCTCGGAAGAGGGGAGGGTGTCTGGTTAATAGGAAAAGGTCAGAACCGTGACTTTTCCTCTTTTACTCCTTTCACTTGTAAAAGTATGCTAATTAACTGAATTTGTACGCAGTAGCGCACAATGCGTACACATTAGCGTCCAAATGCATACGCATTAGCATACAATGCGCAGCATTTGCGTACAAATCAACATTACAGTGAATGCCAGCATTGCGCTCGAGTACACTTGGTGTTCGGCCGAACACCGAGCGGAGTCGAGCGTAATTCGGCTGAGTTCGGCCGAGCATGCTCGCTCAACACTAATAGGGAGTCTACTGTGGTAGTGAAAGAATACTGTGAGCCAGTGTGACACGCACATAACAGGCTTAGCTCTTAGAATCGCTGCACACTTTTATGTATTTGGGCAGTTAAGGGGCCAAAACTCACCAAACAACTCAAGTCTGAGCCTTACAGGTCAATGTTAGCGCCAGCTATAAAGAATCGTGCAGAGGCCCAAGATCCTACAGAAGCACCAAAAGCGCACGCCTTTTACACCAATTCACTGATTCCACATACATTTCGACAGAACCTGTTCTATTACACGCTTATACAAGCAGAGCCCCCCCAGACAGGTTGGAGATAGCAGTGACAGCAGCAACAGCAGACTATAGAGTGGCAAGACGACAGTGTGGCCAGGTGGCAGCAGCATAAGTAGGCCACAGAGTGGCAGAATGACAGACCCTGGAAGTGGCAGCAGCAGTGGAAGTAGTAGTACAATTTGGAGGCCACAGAGTGGCACAATTACCTAATTTTGGCATAGCGGCAGCTAGGAGACGGCATGTGGAATCGGCGGCGACAGCAGCATCAGGCCGGAGAGTGGCATGATGACATACCCTGAAGAGTAGACCGTAATAAAAAATTATCGTCCTTTTGGTTAAGATCAACTGTCGCATATGTTCTTATCAGTATCGGGGCTGGTTATGCCAGCGGAAGGGAACGTAAGACAGAGGAGGTGCAGTGAAGGCTCCAGCTTTGCCTCGACTGTGAAAAAATGTCAGTATTGACCCAAGACGCAAAGAAAGTTCGGAGTTCCATCTTGAGATCAAGCTGGTGGTCTGCAGGGAGCTGAGCTACCACCTGTGGGAGCCCCTGCCTCTCGCCTCCCCCATGCTCATCGCTGAGTGTCCCGGAATTACTTTTAAAAATTCGAGTGTTCAAAACAAACAGGGTTTCCTGTGTACTTGAGCTTTGAATAATGGAATAGGACTACATAACATACCAAATATTTACGAGTGACATGCTGCTGCAGCAGAAGGTCCAAAGAATTCTAATCAATTTACTAGGCCAACGAGTGGCACCATAACAGCAGCTGCAAGAGGCAGCAGCAGTCGAACAAATTTCAAGGCCACAGAGTGGCACCGTAACAGCAGCTGCAAGAGGCAGCAGCAGTCGAACAAATTTCAAGGCCACAAAGTGGCACCGTAACAGCAGCTGCAAGAGGCAGCAGTCAAACAAATTTCAAGGCCACAGAGCGGCACCGTAACAGCAGCTGCAAGAGGTAGCAGCAGTCGAATACATTTGCTAGGCCACAGAGTGACACCGTAACATCAGCTGCAAGAGTCAGCAGCAGAACAAATTTCAAGGCCACAGAGTAGCACCATAGCAGCAGCTGCAAGAGGCAGCACCAGTTGAACAAATTTCAAGGCCACAGAGTAGCACCGTAACAGCAGCTGCAAGAGGCAGCAATCAAACAAATTTCAAGGCCACAGAGTGGCACCGTAGCAGCAGCTGCAAGAGGCAGCAGCAGTCGAACAAATTTCAATGCCACAGAGTGGCATCGTAACTGCAGCTGCAAGAGGCAGCAGTTGAATACATTTGTTAGGCTACAGAGTGGCACCGTAACAGCAGCTGCAAAAGGCAGCAGCAGTCGAACAAATTTCAAGGCCACAGAGTGGCACCGTAACTGCAGCTGCAAGAGGCAGAAGCAGTCAAAGAAATTTCAAGGCCACAGAGTGTCACCCGTAACAGCAGCTGCAAGAGGCAGCAGTCAAATACATTTGCTAGACCACAGAGTGGCACCGTAACAGCAGCTGTAAGAGGCAGCAGCAGTCAAACAAATTTCAAGGCCACAGAGTAGCACCGTAACAGCAGCTGCAAGAGGCAGCAGTCTAATACATTTGCTATGCCACAGAGTGGCACCGTAACAGCAGCTGCAAAAGGCAGCAGCAGGCGAACAAATTTCAAGGCCAGAATGGCACCGTAACAGCAGCTGCAAGAGGCAGCAGTCTAATACATTTGCTAGGCAACAAAGTGGCCACCATAACAGCAGCTGCAAGAGCAGCAGCAGTCGAACAAATTTCAAGGCCACAAAGTGGCACCGTAACAGCAGCTGCAAGAGGCAGCAGTCGAAGAAATTTCAAGGCCACAGAGTGGCACCGTAACAGCAGCTGCAAGAGGCAGCAGCAGACGAACAAATTTCAAGGCCACAGAGTGGCACCGTAACAGCAGCTGCAAGAGGCAGCAGTCGAATACATTTTAAGGCCACAGAGTGGGAGAGGCAGCAGGAGTCGTACTAATTTTAATGAGACAGAATGGCACAGTGACATACCCTGGGAGAGGCAGCAGCAGTCATAAAAATTTAAATGCAACATACCGTAGAGTAGCACAATTACATAATTAAGAGGTTGCGGCAGCTAGGATACAGCGCGTGGAGGCGGTGGCAGCAGCATTAGGCCACAGAGTGGCACAATTACATAATTTGGAGGTAGCGGCAGCTAGGACACAGCGTGCAGAGGCAGCGGCAGCAGCATGAGTAGGCCACAGAGTGGCACAATTACATAATTTGGAGGTAGCGGCAGCTAGGACACAGTGTGCGGAGGCGGCGGCAGCAGCATGAGTAGGCCACAGAGTGGCAAAATTACATAATTTGGATGTAGCAGCAGCTAGGACACAGCGTGTGGAGGCGACGGCAGCAGCAGCAGTAGCATACCGTAGAGTGGCACAATTACATAATTTGGAGGTAGCGGCAGCTAGGACACAGCGTGTGGAGGCGCGGACAGCAGCATGAGTAGGCCACAGAGTGGCATGGTGACATAGCCTGGAGGTGACAGCAGTAGCAGCATGAGGAGACCTGATTGTTGAGGTGGCAGCAGCATCAGAAGGCTACATATTGGGTCAGTGACAGAGTGGAGAGGTGGGTGGCAATACCAGTCACTGGTAAAGATGCTGGGTGGTAGAAGGAGCAGCTGGTAGATGTGTGGCATCAGGTGGGTGGCAGCATCATAAGAGTGGCTGAGGCAGGTAGCCTGAAGAATACAGTCTCATTTGTCAAGGTTTGGGTGACGCATCATGGCTGATCTAATCTGATGCATCAGGAGTTGGTGGGTGGAAATCCCACCAGGAGTTGGCACCCGCTCTGATGCCACACTACTTAGCCGGCAGGACAGCTTCTCCAGTGCAAACTCGGCCAGTTGCGGCCACAAATCCAGTTTGGCTGCCCAGTAGTCCAGTGGATCTTCAATGTGGGGTGGCAGGGTGCTGTCCAAGTAGGCCACCACCTGCTGGTTCAGGGTCTGCTCCTGGTCTACCTGCTGCTACTGGTGAGTACTTTCCGCACTTGGCGGGTGAAGAAAGCTGCTCATCAGCGACTCCAGACTCAAGTTGCTGCTGATGGAGCTGGTACTGCTCCTAACCCCCCCCCCCACTGCAGCTGTGGTTGTGGTATGTGAGCGCTGAGGGACCCCCCCTATCAGACCTGCGAGAGGATGGACGACGACGCAGATAGGCAGCAGCCAACTGACTACATAGGATGTCTCTATAGTACTTCAGTTTGTCCTCCCTCTCAGCAGGTGAAAAAAGGCCCCCATTTTTAGACCGTAGCGAGGGTCCAAGAGGGTGGAGAGCCAGAAGTCATCCCTCTGCTGTATGGTGAATATTCAGCTGTCACTATGTAAGCAAGTGAGCATGCATCGGGCCATTTTGCGCAAGTGACTCGGAGGGACTCCCTGCCTCCATCTCCACTGTATACTGCCATGGTGGTCTCTGGGTCATCTGCCTCATCTTCCTCATCTCCCTCCACCTCCTCTGGCTGCTCCTGCTCCTCCTCTTCTGTTACCTGGGTAGAAAAAACACTAAATGCTTGTGCTCTAATGTCCTCCCCCTCCTCCAGTTCAGCCCCCACCGGACTCATGTGGCTGTGAGATGCAGTCTCCACATCTCCAGTCCCCTGACCAGAAAGATTTGCAGCATCTGTTCCAGGACATGAAGCAGTGGAATGATGTTGTTCATACCGTAGTCCTGGGACTGACAAATAACGTGGCCTCCTCAAAGGGCCTGAGCAAGCGGCAGGTGTCACGCATGAGCTGCCACTGGCTGACATCAAAATTACACAGGGGAGTACTCCTGTCCGCTTGGATCATTAAGAAATTGTTTATGGCCTTTCTCTGTTCGTACAGTCGGTCCCAACATATGGAGCGTAGAATTCCAACGGGTGGAAACGTCACATATCAGCCTATGTTGGGGGACGCCATTCTGCCGCTGCAGCTCAAGGAGGGTGTGCTTGGTGGTGTAGGAATGGCTGAAGTGCATACAACGTTTCCTGGCCATTTTTAGAATGTTTTGCAGTTGGGTATAAAGACTTGAGGAATCCGTTTGACAACCAGATTAAATGACGCTTTATGACGCAGAGCAGTTCCTCGCTGTGTGACTTTGTTCACCCAGGCAAACCAGGCGTAGCACTGTCGTGACACCACAGTGCCCTGCGCTGGAGGGGCACTTTGACTTGGCCCTGCAGTGGAGGCTGAAGGGGTGGAGAAGGAGCCAGACATTAGCGGCAGGATCAGCAGTTTGACAACGAGGAGGAGAAAGTGCAACACCTGTTCAAGTTGCTTGTGTGGCTGGCAGGAAGCACATTGACCCCAGTGCGCCGTAACGGACAAGTTACTGGCCTTGGCCGTAGTTACAACTCCACACGTCGGCGTTGCCATGCACTTTGGCAGACACTGAGAGGCTCAAGGACTGGGCCACCTTCTCTTCTACATATTTGTGCAGGCTGGGACTGACTTTTTGGCAAAGAAATGAAGGCTTTTGACTCTCCACCTCGGCTCGGCACAAGCCATCAGTTCTCTGAACGGTGCAGAGCTCCACCAGTTGAAAAGGGAGGGACTGCAGCACGAGCAACTTGGACAGGAGACGGTCAGCTTCTGCGCTGTAGGATGGCTTGGACGCGTACTGCTGTCTCTTTGCAATCGCTCGGTGAACTACTGCTGCCGTAATGAGTGGCGAGGAATAATAAGAGGAGGAGGGGCAGGAGCATCTGGAGCAGTAGAAAATGACAGACACAGTTTCCCTTCAGCAGAGGTGCTGGAGCATTGACTGCCTGAAATGGGATGCGTGCCACTGGGTGATGCTGCTGCGCTGCTGCTGCCGACTGAACGCCACATCTGAGCCACGGTTCTCCCAGGCCACTTTGTGGTGACGCTGCATATGTTGGTGCAGGGCCGTGGTACCAACATTAGCACCCTGGCCACGCTTCACTTTCTGACCACAGATTCTACATATAGCCATGTTCACCTCCTCAGACGTCTTAACAAAAAATTCCACATCGCCGAATAGGCGATTTTATCACCAACACTCCGCACTGACTGAGTGGTACCTCCGCTGCCTGGCTGAGCCTCTGCACCGCTCTTTTCAAGGCCGGAAAGCACCTGAGAAGAGTGCGGTCTACCCATGCCCGTTTGGCTCCCGACCTCGCACTGCTGTCACTCCGCTGACTAACGGCCACACTACCGACTTGCTGTCTGCCGCTGCCTGACGC